>JAADYJ010000207.1:0-31068 GCA_023338205.1 Halophytophthora polymorphica | reverse complement strand
GCTGGCACTGTCTGCGACTGGCGTGGTGACGACGGGCGTAGCGGACGCCGGAGGCGGCGGCATGGAGGCCCAGTAAGACCGCACGGGCAGCGTGGGCAGCAGCAGCGACGGGTCCGTCGAGTAGAGTAGCTCGTCGTCGAAAGGCGAGCCCACCTCCACGACGGCCGAGTAGGGCGGCAAGGAGGACGGACGCGACTGGTCCGAAGACACGGAGGACGTCGGAGAGGGCGGCGTGGGCGTGAGCGTGGGCGTGACGGTGCCGTCCTGCAGCTGCGCGTGCTCCTGCTGTTGCAGTTGGCGCCGCTCCATGCGGCGTTGGCGGGCCGCGGCGCGCTGCTGGGCCCGCAGGTACGTGCCAAGCTGCTGCGCGCTCTGCTCAAAGCCCAGCGAGTTGTTGAAGTGGTGCACGAGGCTGCGCGAGAAGGTGTAGCGCTTGGCCAAGTCCACGCTGTGCAGCGACAGCAGCACGGGCACCAGCAGCTTGCCGCGGTCTTCGGCAAAGGCCAGCTGGTCGGCCAGCAGATCGCACGTGGCCGAGAGCGGCGAGAGCACCACGAGCACGGCCGAGCAGGCCAGGATGGCGTCCTTGGCGGCCAGCTGCCGCGTCTGCACGGACAGGCGCTGCATGTGCTGGTCTCCGCCGCTCAGGTCGGCGCCGAAGCCGTTGGCCTGCGCCTGGTCCCCCGTGGCGCTCGTCTCGGACGCGTCCACGGCCTCGTGTTGCGCGTAGTGCACGGCCGGGATGGCCTGGTCCACCACGCAGCGCACGCCTTGCTTGGTGAGCGCCTTCTGCACGCGCAGACAGAAAGACTTGTGGTAGTCTCCGTGCGCGACGAAGACGAACGAGTGGCCGCTGCCGCCGCCCGAGAGCGCGGACGACGTCAGCGACGACGCCATCGACTCGAGTCTCCGCAGCGGGCGATGGGTGCGCTCGCCGTCTGCCGTCACGGGCGCGGGGGGACTCGCCACCGAGTTGCGCGCGTCGTCCGACACGTCGGAGCGGTCGTCCTCCAGCTCGTCCGGGCCGGCGCCGTCGCTCGAGTCGTCCTCCACGACGTCCTCCACGACGTCGTCCACTGGGATGGCGTCCACGTCCACATCTGCGTCCTCCGGCGTCCTCCTGCCGCGTCGACGCCGACTGTAGCCGCCACGTCCGCCCGACCCCGGCAGGTTCATGTGCTGCTGGGCCTCCCGTCGCGCCAGCCGCATGCGGTGCTCCTCGATCTGGTCCTGGATGCCGTCCAGCAGCAGCCGCATGCAGTGGCGGAAGGCGTCGTCGTTGTAGTCGGGCACGAGCTCCAAGTCGCTCGTCACGCGTGGCGGGGCCTCCGGCGTGTCCTCCGCCTCGTCCTCCGGCCTCGTGGCCGCCACTTGGCGCTGGGACCGACTGCTCTCGTCCTCGCGCCGGTCGCCCGCGTCCATGGCGTGGGAGCTGTTGCTGGCCGTACGCGGACGCTCCGAGGCTTTGGCCGCGTCGACGGAGCTCTGGATCTGCCTGGGGACGGCGTCTTCGCCGCGGTGGTGCGTCTGCTTGACCGCCGGGCGAAAGTCGATGACCTGGCGCGTCCACAAGTAGACCTGCAGCTCCTCCGAGATGTCCATGTCCTCGCACTGGATGGCCACCACGGGCACGTTCTGCATCTTGGCGAAGGCCAGCTCCTTCATGCACCACTGCGACTGCGGGTAGTCCTGCGTGAGCACGGCGAGCACGAGCGCGCTGCTCTGGATGCCGCGCGCGATCTCCTGCCGCCACACGGCGCCGCCCGTGATGCCCGTGGGGCCCATGGCGTCGATCCACGTCGTCACACGCGCGCGCTCGAGCGCGTCCCGCAGCTTGCGCGCCAGAGGCGCGTGCGCGTGGCAGTAGCTGATCATGACGTCGCGGTGGCCGGCCTCCTTCTTGACGGCGAAGCGCAGCGCCGGCGAGCGCGCGCACTCGAGCGCGCGCTGGCCCAGCAAGTTGGTGGCCGTGAGGCTCAGGCCGGCGCGCACGAACAGCAGCGCCGCCGCCTGGTTGCGTCTGCGCAGCGCCACGTGCAGCGCCGAGTCGCCGTTGCTGGCTCGCGTGGCCAGCAGGTCCACGCCTCGGTCCAGCAGCAGCTGGAAGATACGCGGGTCCAGGCCTCTCGCCAGGGACCTCCGGCCGCTCAGCAGTCCGGCCAGCTCCTCGTCCTCGTCGCCGTCCTCGTCGCCGCCTTCCTTGTCTCGCTTGGCGGCTCCCGAGCCCGTGCTCACGGCCGCACACGCGCCCGCCGCGCAGATGCACAGCAGCGGGTCGCCCTGCGCGTCCCGCACGTTCACGTCGGCGCCCGCGGCCAGCAGCGTCTCCACCGCGCCTGCGCGGTTGAGCACGCAGGCCCAGGCCAGCGGCGTGCGCCCGAACACGTCGCGCGCGTCCACGCTGGCTCCGTAGCGCAGCAGCACGCGCAGCACGCGCGTGTGGCCTCGCATGGCCGCCCAGTGCAGCGGCGTGCGGCGGAAGCAGCCCGTCACCTGCTCGCCCAGCGTGTCCGGCTCGGCGCCATGCTCGAGCAGGAAGGCCACTTCTCGTCGCCGTCCGCCGGCGCAGGCGTCATGCAGCGGCGTGAGGGCCACGTCGCCGCCGTAGCGCTCCATCTGCCGCGCGACGGCCGTGTTGCCCGCGAGGCGAGCCACCTCGAAGGCCGTGAGCAGCAGCCCGCCGTCGCCGCGGGGCAGCGCCAGCGGGTTCGCGTCCGCGTCCAGGAGCAGACGCGTGCAGTCCTTGTCCACGGCCCAGAAGAGCGGCGCCGTGGCGAAGCGTGGGTGCGTGGACAAGGCGGGACAGTCGGGCTGCGCGCCGTAGCGCAGCAGCAGCAGCGTGAGCTCCGCGTGGCCCAGCGTCACGGCCACGTGCAGCGGCGTGAGCAGCGTGGCCTGCAGCAGCCCCACGGGCCCAAAGGGGTGCGCCGCGCTCGCGAGTCCTGGCGCCGTGCCGCCGGCGCTCGAGCCCGCTCCGGACGAGGCGCCAGCGCCGCCGCCGCTGGGCCGGCGCACCACGAAGAAGAGCATGCGGAAGAGCAGGCGGTAGAGCCACGCCAGGTCGAGCCGCAGCAGCTCGAGCTTGTCCAGCTGCTGCACGTCGAAGTGGCCGTTGGCCAGCAGCTCGCGCGCCACCTCGAGCTGGTCGAAGGCCACGGCCACGTGCAGCGGGTTGCGCTGGCCGCTCGCGAGCAGCAGCAGCCCGCCCAGTCGCCACACGCGCGGCTCGTACCACGCCGAGGCAAAGTCCGGGCCCGCGCAGGCCACGGCCTCGTCCAGCAGCTGCCGCACGAGCTCCACGTCGCCGCGCTTGGCCGCGCCGTAGAGCGCCACCTTGATGCGTCGCGTCTCGTGCCGGGGACTCGCGCTGCTCGGGGCTTTGGCAGTGGCCGTCACGGCGTGGCGGGCCGCGCGTCGACGCTGCAGGCGCCGCCAGCAGAGCAGCACGGGCGCCGGCAGCCAGGCGTAGAGCGGCATGGCCAGCGAGCGCTCCACGTAGTCGAAGCGCGAGTGGCCCGGCACGTAGCCGCGCTGGAAGAGGAAGTGCTGGTGCAGCCAGTGGAAGAGCAGGATCTGCCGCCAGCGCAGCAGGTAGGCCAGCAGCGCCACGAGCTGCACGCCCAGCAGCACGACGAAGTAGCCCGGCGCGAGCTCACGCGCGCAGGCCGTCAGCATGGCGGCCGCCTCGGGCACGTTCGAGCCCGAGGCCGGCAGGAAGAGCCGCACGAGCGTGTAGACGAGGTACGGGATCTCGAGCACCACGATGAACTCGCAGAGCGTGAAGAGCGACGTCTTCTCGAAGCGCAGGTCGTCCGCGGCGGCTGCAGCCTCGTCCGGGCCCGCGAAAGGCGCCACCACGGCGCCAGGCGCGCCGTGACTCGCCACGGACGCCGTGGCCGACGCCACGCCGTCCTGCGCCGCGCGCCGGTACAGGCGGCAGGCCTTGAAGTTGAGCGCCGGCAGACACAGCAGGACGTTCCCCACCAGCGTGTACACGAACATGTCGAGGAAGTCGAGCGAGAACTGGTGGCAGTGCGACTCGCCTCCGTCACTGCCGCTGCTCTGGCTGTTGCTGCTACTGCTGCTGCTGCTGCTGCTGCTGGTGCTGCTGCTGCCGCTGCCGCTGCTGGTGCTGCCCGTGTCTTCGTGGGCCACGATGGCGGCGACGACGAAGCGGTCGAGCAGCAGGCGCAGGAAGTAGATGGCCACGATGAGCAGCGAGTTGGCCAGCATGCGCGCGCACAGGAACGTGTTGCTGTCGCGCTTGAGCCACGGCACGAGGCACCAGAGCGCGCGGCGTGCACGCGTGTAGCACCACCAGAGCTTACGCACACGCAGCTGCCCGTCGCGATCCACGTAGTAGTTGCTGGACGGCAGCACGCCGTGGCCCAGCGGCCCGGACGGCGGCCGCGACGCCTGGAAGCGGGCGGCGCCCGCCGCTTTCTCGCCCGCGCACGCACACGTGGCCGCGTCCAGAGCCGCGTCGCCCGTCGACGACGCACAGGAGAGCGCCGAGTCGTTGGACGCGCGGCGACAGCGGCGACGGCGGTGCTGGTCGCAGCGGCTGACGCGCACGGAGCCGGCGTCCGAGTGTCTCGAGCCGTGCGTGTGGCCCGCGGAGCTCACGGACACGGGTCTGGACGCGCCAAAGTAGGCGCGCGCGGCGTCCTCGGCGCCCACGAGCGGCGCGTCCAGCGCTTCGAGCGCCGTGGCTGCGGCTCGGAACGAGCTGTTGTGGTTGCCGCTGCCGCGTTTCGAGCGGCGGCGCCCGACGCCGGCGCCTTGCGCGGCCAGCGGCGACCGCAGCGCGCGGAAGGGCGTGCTGGGCGCCTCCACGCCCTCCTCGGACGTCGTGGAGGACGAGGACGAGCTCGAGGACGACGCGCGAGCGCGCTCCGGGTCCCTCGGCGCGTCGCTGTCGTCGCCGCTGCTGCTGCTGCTGCTACTGCTGGGCGCGCGCCGCCGCATGGCCGCGTGCAGCCGCAGCTCCGACGCCGGCCGCGGGGGCGCCGCGCGCGCGGCGGGGGCCGGCGCGGCGCCGTGCGTGGCCAGTTCTTGGGCCGCCATGTCACGGCATGCAGCCGTGTTCGCGTCGGCCTCGTGTGGCGTAATTGCGATTGCGATTGTGAGTGTGAGCGAGGGCGAGCAGGCGGGCGTGACAAATGGGCGTCATGGTCGGGAATGACCGCGCCGAGTTGGCTGCTGGCGTGGTACGAGAGCGCGGCAGTCATTCACGTACGCCGTGGACCTCCGAAAACAGCCGTTTCAGCGCAAATGGAAGGGTGCGATGGACTGCTCGCTTCTGTTCGAAGGGCTGTGGCATGCGACGGAGCGTGGCCGAACCTCCTCCGCACGGCGAATTGCTAATTCCTTCGCTGCTGGCCGTCTGGGCGAGGCTATTCCCAGCGTTCTGGCCGCGTCTGCCGCGCGAGGAGGCTTCAGTCCGGCCCAGCTGCGGCTGCACCTTTAGCCGCAAGCCGCAGCTGGACGCACGGCCTCGGCACTCTCTGCCTCTGGCCTATCTGCGAGCCTTGTAGTACCGGTAGGTGCAAACGTATTGGCGGTCTTTAGATGTGCGACTCGCAGCAAGAGTGCGCTTTTCGCAGCCACTTCGCGGCACTTCGCAGCTATTTGTGCTGCTGCTGGCCACGCGCGTGCGAGGACGGTGCCCGCGAACGTTCAGCGCTGAGTCCTTTCAATGCTGCAATGTCAGACTCGCCAGCGCAGTGGCCGCGCTGAACCTGCGCCTTCGGGCCAGCGACTGGGGTCTGGCGTGCCGCGGGCACGTTGCCCGTTGGTCTGGGCGCGTTTCCGCCTCGATACTGGAGCTGCAGACGTCCACCTCGCGCGAATCTGCCGCTTGTCGCGCTGGGCTGATGGCGTCTGGAGCCCCCGACTCATCCTGCATGGAGTACTGCTGAACCGGTACATCACGTTAGCCCATCGACGCGACCCCAATCAGCATAGAACCTGTGCTTCGTCATGTTGCCGCCCTCTTCAACTGCAACGACTGCAACATGTACCCCACCGTCCTTTCTCAGTTGCTTTGGCTCGCATTTAGCAGTACAGTTCGGGTTCTAGCTGGCTTGAGTGTGTTCTACGGGCGCCTGGAGAGCCTCACATGCGCACGTGGGTGCTGGAGAGGTCGAGGTGCGCGTCGTCCAGGCCCGAGATGGACTCAAAGTTGCGCGTGACAGTGCTGCCGTCCTCGTTGGCGCTGTCAGAGGCACTGGGGCCGTCGCTGCTGCTGCCACGCAGCTCGGCGCCCTCGAGGATGACGGGCGCGGCCGCCGCCTCCGAGCCGCGGCCCTTGCCCCCGGGCTCGCTGAAGGTGAAGGACACAAAGGACGTGTTGGCGTCGGCGATGCGTGTGCCATTGTCCACGCCGCTGCTGCCGTCGTCGCGGTCGTCGGCGGCGTCGGCGTCGGCGTCGGCGTCGGCGTCGGGCTCGTCCGTGTAGTGGCGTCTCAAGCCGTTGAGCAGGCGGTCCGCGCTGGGCTTGAAGCTCATGCCGTTGGCCATGAAGTGGAAGAGCTCGTTGCGCGCGAGCGAGTAGCGCTTGTCCAGTCCGGGCTCGAGATCGTTGAGCACGACGGGGAAGATGGGTCGGCCCTTGTCCTCCGCCAGCGCCAGCTGGTCGCGGATGAGCTCGTTGCCCATGGTCTGCTTGGACAGCAGCACCACGAAGCACGTGCAGCGCAGGATGGCCTCCTGCGCCGCCTGGATGCGGCCCTCGAAGGCCTGGCCGTCCACGCTGCGGTCCAGGTAGCAGAGCACGCCGGCGTCCGAGAGCTCGCGCAGCAGCTGCTGCACAAAGCCCGCGTGCTTGTCTCCGTGCGAGAGGAAGACGAACTGGCGCTGCCGGCTCTGGTCGTCCAGCTCCCAGGGCCGGAAGAGCCGCGAGAAGCCGCTCGTGGCGGCCAGCATGGTGCCTCCCGACGTCGAGTTCTGCAGGTTGGCGTTGCGCCTGCTGCTCAGCGCCACGTTCTTGCGCTGCGTTGCGTCGCGGTTCTTCTCCACCTCGTCGCGCACGCCGTCCAGCAGCAAGCGGAACTGCGCCTGGTACTTTTCCTCCTCGTAGTCGTACTCGATCTGCCGCGCGTTGGCGGCGTTGCGTCGCGTGCGCACGATGGCCGGCTCGAAGGGGATCAACTGCCGCGTGTAGAGGTACACCTGCAGGTCCTCTCCGATGCGCACGCTCTCGGTCGAGACGGCCAGGATGGGCGTGCCCACCTGCTTGGCCAGCGCCAGCTCCTTGAGGCACCACTCGGAGGCCGCGTAGTCCTCCGTGAGGATGCAGAGCACGAGCGACGCGTGCGTGATACCGCGCGCGATCTCCTCGCGCCACACGGCGCCGCCGCCGATGCCGCTCGGGTCCATGAGGTCCAGCCACGTCGTCACGTTGGCCGCCTCGAGCGACTTGCGCAGCTTCTTGGCGAACTCGGCGTGCGAGTGCGTGTAGCTGATCATCACGTCTCGCTGCCCGGCCGCGCGCTTGATCTCAAACAGCAGCCGCGTCGACGTGGTGCAGTCCAGCGGCCGCAGGCCCTCCACGTTCATGCGCATGAGGTCTCCGCCGCACGCGAGGATGGCCAGCGCCGAGCCTTCGTGCTCCTGCCGCACGGCCGCGTGCAGCGCCGTGTCCCCCGTCGTGGGCAGCTGGTAGTTAATGTCGGCGCCGGCGGTCGTGAGCGCGCTGAAGAGCTCTCGGGGCGCGTCCTGCCCGTACGCGGCGCACACGAGCGGCGTCAGGAACTCCAGGTCGGCCAGCTTCGGGTCCGCTCCGCTGCGCAGCAGCGCGCGCACGACCTCGAGCTTGTTCAGTCGCGCGGCCCAGTGCAGCGGCGAGCGTCCTCCGGCGTCCTGGAAGTTGGGATCCGCTCCAGCTTCAAGCAGGAGGTCCACCACCTCGAGCGACCCGCTCACGGCCGCCCAGTGCAGCGGCGTGCGGCGGTTGAGCCCCACGTAGCCCATTTCGCCGAGACAGTCCACGTCCGTCTTCCTGCGCAGGAACTTGCGCACGCTCAGCACGTCGTTGCGGCCCGCGGCCGAGTGGAAGGGCGTGAGCGCCACGTCGCCGCCCCACTCCTCGAGCTCCTGCGCCACGGCGTAGTTCCCGCGCAGGTACGCCAGCTGCAGCGCCGTGAGCGTGTTGGCGTGGCCCGGGTCCGGGATGCACAGCGGGTCGGCGCCGTGCAGCAGCAGCTCGCGCACCACCTCCGGGTGCTCCGCCAGGAAGAGCGGCGGCACGCGGTCCGCTCGGGACGACGAGCGCGCCAACGCTCGGGCCGACGCTCCTCGAGCCAGCAGCCACCGCACGGCCTCCAGTTGACCGGTACTCACGGCGCAGTGCAGCGGCGTGACGAGCGTCGTGCGGAAGATGGAGGCGGCCGTGTCCTCCTCGCTGCCGCCGCCGCCCGCGGCGCCGGGCCGCGCCACGAAGAAGCGCGCGAAGGACCAGAAGAGGTCGCCCGTGCTGAAGCGCACGCGGCTGAACTTGTCCAGCGCCGTCACGTCGAAGCCGCGCGCCTCGAGCAGCTCCAGCGCGCGCACGTTCCCGTGCGAGGCCGCCACGTGCACGGGGTTCTTGCGGCTCTGCGCAAAGAAGCCCAGCACGAGCGCCGCGGGCGCGTAGCTGCGGCGAGGGAAGCCCACTTCGTCCGAGCACAGGCCCTTGGCCTGCGCGTAGTCGAGCACGTCGCGCAGCTCGCGCACGTCGCCCTGGCGCGCGGCCTTGTAGAGCCGCTTGCGCACCACGGCCAGCACCTTCTCGTTCTGCGTCAGGAGCTGGTCGCGGCCCGGGTCCATGACGTGGTTGCGCACGTCGCCCGTTTGGTCGCTCTCCTGGAAGGCGCCCAGCAGCATCTTGACGTGCTCGCGGAAGCGCGCAAAGTAGCGCAGCTCCGTGAAGAGCGCCACGAAGCAGCCCATGCTCACGAGCGCGAAGAGCTGCACGGCGTGGATGCCGCACGAGAAGGCGCCGCCGTTGAAGAACATGTAGAGGAAGAAGAGCACCACCACGGCCATGAAGACCAGCAGCACCACGGCCACGAGCTCGCAGAGCTGGAACAGGAACGTGCGGCGGATCTTGGCCAGGCTGCCCAGCGCCTCGTCCTCGTCCTCGGCCGCCTCGTTGGCCTCGGCGTTCCCGTTGGCCTCCAGGTCTCGCGCGGCCTCGGCCTTGTCCGAGGCCTTGCTGGGCTTCTTGGCGTCGGGGCCGACCGCTTCTTCGCGCGTGAACGGCTCAAAGGCGCGCCAGCCCGAGCCGGGCAGCAGCAGCAGCAGCACGGCCGGGAGGCAGTGGTAGATGAGCGCCGAGAAGCCCACGACGTTCTCGCAGGACGTGCCCTGGAAGGAGTAGACGGCGCGCGGCGAGCGCAGCAGGAAGCCGAACTCGTTCGGGCTGCGCACGGGGTTGAGCAGCAGCCAGTCGGGCTGGAAAAAGTAGTAGAAGCCCAGGCCAGCCGCCAAGACCACGGCCAGCGGCATGCCCGTGCTCACGAGCCGCCGCGCGAAGAACGAGTTGTGGCGGAAGCGTGCGCGTAGCCAGTGGCGCGGCACGCGCGGCACGCGGCCGCGCAGCTCAGCCGACCGGTGGTAGAAGGAGCGCTTCTTGGAGGCTGGCCGACGTCGCAACGCGCCGCGAGACTGCGACGGCGTGAGCGAGTACTGCGAGCCGCGGCGCTCGCTGGCGGCGCCACCGCCCAGGCTGCTGCGCCGGGCGCCCGCGGGCTTGGCGCCGCCGCCCAGCAGCGGCATCATGGGGATCTGGTTGCGCTGCGCGTCCAGCTCCATGTCGAGCGTCGACGCGCCCACGTCCTCGTCCTCGTGGCAGTCGTCGCGCAGCGCGCTCAGCGTGAGCGTCGAGTCCATCCCGCGCGACGGCCGCGGCACGGGCTCGCGCGCCGCGCCGTGGCCGCTGGCGCTGGCCGAGCCGCGCTGCGAGTCGCTGGGCGTCGACACCTGCTCGTACATGGCGTGAAACGGCTCTAGCAGTCGCCTGGAGGCCGCGGAAGCGGCGGTGGAGGCCTCACGCGCGCGCGCACAGGACCAGGCGGGGCGACGGCGGCCGGCGCGAGCGGGGGCGGTGCTGGTCGTCGCGTGGAGACGGGTGCGGGGCGCGCCACGGGGCGGATGCCAAAGTGCGTCGACTCGAGCGCATGGCGCCTGCAGCTCTTCCGCACGTCACAGCAAGCTGTTTTTTTTGTTCCCCTTTTTTCTCAGGTCCGCCCTCCCGAAGACGTACCGTCGCCCTTCGGAGCGTAGCCGCAGCGCAGTAAAACCTAATGTCTGATGCGGCTCTACTGGAGGATCGTCAAAAAGGCCGGTGCGCACTATTTTGACAACGGTTGGACCGGACCTCGTCGTAGGATACTTCATGGAGGACATGTAGTACGTGTAGTCGTTCGTTCTCGGTGCTGGTCTGCTTGTGGGGGTTCCAGTGTTGCATGTGGCCTGCACCAAGGCGAAGGGCCGCCTTCCGAGCGTCGGCGCGGGGCCAAGGCGGGCGACCCGAGCGCCCGGCCTTCCTGCGCGGCCTCTTCGTGGTCTCCGGCTCTGGTCCAGCAGCCATCGCTGGCACGCGGCGAGCAGGGCGACGTGCTGGCTGCCGGCCGGGATCAAGCACGCCAGACGTTTCATGCGCGATTGGGGCCGCGCTGCGCCTCAAGGAAGGAACGCGGTGCGCAAAAATAGCAGCGCCGGACACTTTACGCTGCGAGCCATCGCGAAAAAAGGGTCGGGCGGAGCTGTCCCCACGCCGGTTTGGACGGATTACAGCCACGCTTGAGTGAAATCGGCGTCGGCAGCAGTCGTTGCGACGCAGTTTCTTCCAGCGAGAGGTTTGTGAAGCCAGCACAAGTGCAAGGTGCCGGCCTTCTTTCACAGTGGGGGAGAGCGCGCCAACGGAGGTGCAAGGGCAAACACGAGCGTCGGGCCGATGCAGGAAGCTGCCAGACACTGGAAGCGTCGGCCCCAAGGCACCCCTTGCAGGCCTAGTTGAGGAAGTTGAGGAACATGTTGTGATCGTAGCTCTCGTTGAGGTTTTACAAGGCCAGCATCTCGCGACAGACTTCCACGTGGCTGAAGGAATCGCGCGCTATGTACTACCGATCGGCCAACGATTCCTCCCCCTTGACGAAGACACGGCAGCAAGGCACTCTTCCTGCTGCAAGTTGCCCCCATCCTGCTGCAAGTTGTCCCCAGTAAGTCTCCATCCAGGTCGGGGTCCTCCATCCGCGTGCCAACGCGGCAGCTGAAGGGAAGTAGGAACACGAAGACAGGTCTCGATATACTGCAAGGCCGACAGGTGAAGCCAACGGCTTTCTGGCACGCCGATAGTAAACTTAGTATCCGACATCTTATCCCGGCGCCGTCAAATTAAACCCGGCGTTTGCGGCTTGACCTGAATCCGACGCCAGGTTGTACGTGCCCTCTTCCAGCAGCACCAAGCACGAGCGCTAATGCGCCGTCATCACCTCGTGGTCTGCGTCTCGAGCCGCGTAGGACACGCCGCGCATGGTCGCACGGAGCTCTTCTGGCGCCGTCTGCCAGCGCTTCGCATGCGTCCTGGAGCCATCTGCTTCCCGGCCGGGGCCAGGGCGCCGCAGCCACCGCCAGGTGTTGCGCTTCACCGGCGCCATAGAGCGTCCTGCTTGTCTTGCTTGCGGCGCCACGTCACGTCGTGGCCGTCGCGCCCCGCGTCTCTGTATGATGCGCTTCGCTCCGTCTTGTCTTGCCGGGTCTACGCTCCGTAGACTACGAGCTCAGCTCGCTGCGACGTCGGGTGCAATGTCAGTGCCAGTGCCAGCCAGCGCAATCTACCGCTGCTGGCGCTGCGTGGGGCTCATCATGCTGAGCGAGTCCACGTGCGTCTCGAAGGCCTGGAGCCGCGCGGGCAGGCCGGCCAGCGTGTGCGCCGCGAGCTCTCGGCGCGTGGGCCACACGGGGCCGCAGCCTTTGTCCGCGCCCGAGTAGTAGGCCAGCGTGAGGAAACCCTTCTCTGGGAAGCCGCCGTCCTTGAGCCACGAGAGGTTGAGCTCCCAGCCCGGGATGGCCTCCTCGCGGCTCCAGCCGAAGGTCTCGCCCTGCCAATTCTCGCCCGGTTCGTCGATGGCCAGCCGCACGAGCGCCTTGGCCACCTCGCGCTCCTCGTAGCGCGCCAGCGCCAGCTCGTAGTACGTGTCGGGCGCCAGCGGCGTCCAGACGTTCAGGAAGCCGAGGCGGTAGAGCGCTTGGCCCGCCTCGGCGTCCGTCAGCGCCGACAGGACGCCGCCAAAGTGGTGCAGATCCACCACGCGGTCGAACAGCACGCACACCAGGTCGCAGCGCGAGGCCGAGAAGGCTGCGGGCCAGGCGCCCAGCAGCCGGATGGCCTGCTGCGTCGTCACCCAGCGCGTGGCCAGACACCACTGCACATTGAATAGCAACCGGCGTGCGGTGCACATGGCTGGTGCTGGGGGCACCGCCGGCGTCGTTGGCCGTTGGCTCTGGCGACTTGGCGCTCTCTCGGCCTCGTGCTCTTCAGACAGGAGCCGGTCGTCGTCGCTAGCCATGGACCTGCTGCTGCTGGGCGCCTCCACGGCCGCAGAGAGCTCCACGGCGCGCGTGAGGCCCGCGCCGAACTCGAGGTAGTTCTTGATACTCTGGAGCTTCTCGTACTCGTCAAAGACTTGCCGCGTGAAGGGCCGCAGTGCTGGGAAGCCCGACGCGGATGCAGAGGTTGGCGTGGCGGTCGCCACGCCCATACCGGGGCCCATGCGGTCGAGCTGGCAGATGTGCAGCACCTGGTCGAACCGCTTCGTGGACAGCGCGTGCGCCGGCGGGTTGCGACCGAGCTGCACGTAGTCGAGCTCGAGCAGCCCGAAGCGCGGCGCGCCGTCCAAGAAGCGCGGCTCCAGCACGACGGGCTTGCCGTTGAGCAGCTCGTTGCGGAAGCCGTGGAAGTTGGCGTGCTGGCTCGTGTCCTTGTGGCCCTCCTTCTTGCGCAGGAAGGCCGTGCGGTTGCTGTTCTCCACGAGCTTGCGCAGCGTCATGCGGTCCAGGTCGCTGCTCAGGTCGAGGCGGTAGTGGCCTGTCGCTAGCGCCAGTAGCGGAGGCAGCGCCTGGCCCAACAAGTGCTGCACGCGTAGCCGCTCCGCCGCGCTCAGGTTGCGCTCCAGCAGCGCGTAGGCGCTCCGAGCGTCCACCATGTGCGGCAGGAGTGCCGTGACAGCCTGTGGGGCGTCGCACACGTCGCGCACGGCCTCGAGCAGGAGCTGCGCCTCGTGCGCCTTGAAGACGAGCCCAGTCTTGGCCATGGTGAGCATCTGCAGCTTGTTCTTGCTCGAGCTGATGTTCTCGATGAGGCGCTCCACGCCCTCTTGCGAGTGCGCGCTGTCGTGCCCCGCCGAGACGTGCAGGTCCACAAAGTCGAGCTGCAGCCGGCCCTCGCTCGGGATCTCCCAGCGCACGTTCGTCTCCAGATCCACGCACTCCCGTGCGAAGCTGCCGCCGGCCGCTGCGTCCAGGTTGAAGCTCTCCATGAGCTCCACGAACTCGTCCAGCTCGATGGTGCCCGTGCCGTCCAGGTCGTAGAGCGCTACGTAGCGCGGCACGTCCTCGTCGCGGAACTGCAGCCCGAGCTTGCGCATGCCCTCGCGCAGCTCACTCTCGTCCACGAAGCCCGACGCGTCTTCGTCCAGCTCCCGGAAGAGCTCCTCGAGCGACTCGCGGTCCAGATGCCGCGCCTGCATCTCGCGCGCACTGGGGGCCTCCACATCCGTGAGAATGCCCGCCGTCTTGAGCAGCCGGCGACGCGCGTCCAGCCCTTCCTGCGCCTCCCGCAGCTCCACGCGGATGGCGCGGCGCTGCTTCGTACCGGCCGACGTGTGTACGATGGAGAGGAACTTGCAGCCTTGCTTGGTGTTGGCCACTCGCAGCAGCTCGAGCGCAATGGCGCGCTCGTAGGGCACCTCGAGGTTGAGATCATAGCTGCCCGTGGGCTCCGCCGGGTCGAAATCGCCGTCGCCGTCCGCGGTCGTGTCAAAGTTGCAGCTCTCGAGCGAGACCGCGAGTCTGCGGCCGTCTGCGCAGGCCGCCGCGGCGTGCAGCAGCGCGCGTCCGCCCATGTTCCCGAGCGGGTTCCCGTCCAGCGCCAAGTGCGTGAGCGGCAGGCCGCAGTTGAGCTTCAGCGCACTGGCGATGGCCAGCGCGCCCTGAGCTGGGATGTTGTTGTGGCTGAGGTCCAGAAGGTGCAGCGCCGTGTTGGAGAGCAGCGCGTCGCCCACGGCCTGCGCGCCAGCGTTGCCAAAGGCGTTGTAAGCCAGCTGCAGCTCCCGCAGCCCCGTGTTGTACGCGAGCGCACGACCGATCTCCACGGCGCCCGCGAGGCGCAGGTAGTTCCACGACAGGTCCAGCGACGTGAGCGTGTGGTTGATGCTCAGCATGGTGGCCAGCGCCTCGCCGCCCGTGATGACCGACGGCCGCACGACGTTCAGGTGCTCGCTGCTGCCCACGGCGTTGCGGGACACGTCGAGCGTCTGCAGCGACTTGTTGGAGTGGAGCGCGCGAGCAAAGGGCGCCAGCTCGTTGTCGTCCACGTCGGCGCGACTCAAGCGCAGCGTCTGCAGCTTGCAGGACGCCGAGCCCAGGTACGTGGACAGCGCCTGGGCCGCGTGGCCGTCCACCTTGTTCTCGGACAGGTCCAAGTGAAAGAGGTCGGGCTTGGCCACCACCACGTCGATGAGCGCCTGCAGGCCGCGGTCGCGAAGGCGGTTGTTGCGGGCGTTGAGCCCCGTGACCATGGGCAGATCTAGCAGACACGCTGCGAAGACGCAGGCCAGGTCGTCGCCGATGGCCATGTGGGAGACGTTGATCTCCGGCGAGAAGTATTGCCGGACGATGAGGCGCAGACACGGCGGCAGGTCACGGTCGAGGCAGAGCGCCGAGAACTTGTGGCGCGCGGTGAGCGGCTCCTTGCTCAGCAGGTAGCCGGTGTTGGAGCGAGGCCCCGCGCGGGAGGGCGAGGAGGACGCCGTGCCAAGTCGGCGGCTGCTGGGACTCGCCTCACTCCCGAGCGTTCGAGTCAAGGCGTCCGTGGCGAGGCGAGGCACAGCAACAGCTTTGACTGGAGACTGCTCCTCGTCACGGACGTCGGCCGGTTGCTGCTGGCGGAAGTGCTCCTTGGCGGCCAGGAACTCGCTGAGCGGCTCCGTGAAGAGATACTTTTGTGCCGCGAGCTGGCGGAAGATGGCGTAGCACTCGGCTTTAGCGGCGTTGCCAAAGTACTTGGCTTTGGTCTCTGGTGTAATGGTTATGGAGCGCTGTGAGCCCGAGCGACCCTCACGGTGCGGCGAGCCCAGATCCATGAGCAGCACGTCGGCCGCAGGCACCTCGGGCAGCGTCAGCCTGCTTAGCCGCAGGAACTTGCCCGCCGCCGACTCGCGGTCGTTGCGTTTGGCTCGTGCCAGTGACGGCAGGCCGCGCCGCAGCTCCTGGTCGATCTCCCAGTGCTTGTTGAGCCGCGAGATGTCCCATTTGTCCTTCTTGGCCGCCGCGCGACTGCACTCGACGCCCTCGCACGTTGCAGGCTCCTTCCCGGGCATGCCGGCGGCTTTGGCGAGAGGTTTGGAGCGCCAGGAGAGCGTCGTTGACCTCAAGAGTGACGCGGAACAGCAGACAAATACCAGTGCAAGGCCATCTCCAGCGGGTGTGAACGTGGGGCTGCTATTCCTGCTTCGCGTCGTTTCGCATCCTGTCGTTGATTGGACAGAAAACGCTCGAAGGCCTTCAACTGGCGTATTCTATCATAGTTTGCAGCGCTGGAACGCTAGCGCTGTACCATTCGTGTCGGCGTTGTACGCGAGAATGCACGGCCGGCTGGAGCGTATGCTGCTGCGAGTTGCGCCGGAGGCCGAGACCGCCAGGCCGTTAAGGCGAAGCCCTTATCAAATCACTTTCCGACGTATTGGGTGGTCTTATTGACGTCGGAAGCACGAATGGCAGAAGTCACAGTCCTTGCGACGTTGCTCGCAGCGCCATACAAATGAATCATATTTGCACAGCAGTCTGGTCTTGCTATTTTCAGCGTATTCGCAGATAAGGACTTCAGTTGTACCCGCCCTTCGAGCTACAACCAGGTCATCGGTGTCCATGCCAAGCCACTAGATGGGCTTCACAGTGAGGAAGAGATTGCATAAGAAAGTAGATTTGAACGGAGACCACACAAGCGGCAATGGGGCCAGGTATCCCGAACGATAGCTGTCATTTTCGATGTCTGGGGCCCTGTGCAACAAACCTGATGCGCCGCTACACGTGGAGTGCTGCTGAAGAGTTGGTTCTCGTCACTATGATACGAGACCAGGTGAGGCGCGGCCACTCGTACGAGGCAGGTTTCAAGCTTGCAGTGTGGAGAAAAATCAAGATGCAGTTCAACAGAGACACTGCTGACCCAGACCCAGGCAAAGTTTCAAATGCTGAAAAACAAGTACAAGGTGTTCACGACACTGGCTGACGAAAGTGGCTTCGGCTGGGATACCGAGCCAATGTCCCCGGATGACGTGTGGGAGTACATATCCCGACACAAGGATGCAGCCCAATTTCGATACGAAGATCTCTCCTATTACAACGAACTACACGAGGTTCTCAGCGGTGGTGTCGCGACTGGCAGATTTGCTGTCAGTGCGTAGGAGGAGAACGATGAAGATCAAGACGAAAGGTCTGACGACGAAAACAACAGCGAGAGCAGCGTGACTACTGCCCACTCATTTACAACTGTTGATCTTGGAAGCAGCGATACTCGCATCGCCGCCACCCCGAAAAAGACAAAAGAATGCTCCAACTCACGCAAGTCAACAGGCGACAAGATAGCCGGCGTCCCATCACCCGTGCGTGTATCCTCGAGCTGCAGCCACTTGCAGACAGCCACTCGTGCATGGGACTGCGGGTGCTCGTCCCCCACTCGAGACGTGGGCAGCGACTGCTGTCTGGCAGGCGCACGGCGGCAGCGAAACGGTCGAGACCAGCGCTACTAGCCACAAACCTCTATCCTATTGACCAGGGCCTGTCCTATAATCGTGACGGTCGCGAGAAGAGAACACAGAGAACCATGCAGCTGTGAGCCAGCACTCGTCCTCCGACAAGACGGCGAGGCGCGTCGTGGTAAGTCGGGCGGCATTCTTGAAGCGGCAGGTGGCTTTAGTGACTTGTCCAAAGTAGGCACTTACAGGGTTTCACGAGGCTGCGGTACGAGAGCTGGTGCGGGCTCGTGGGTTTGTACCAAAAGGAGGTGAGAGAGCGAGGAACGAGTGCGGCCAAATGGCCCGGCGGCCACCGTGTTTTGCGCCGTTGCGTTTCTCCAGTTCGACGCACCCAAACGGCGCATGGGATGGGCGGCATCGACGAATTACGTGGCGTATTAGCGCATCAAGGAGCGAGTTAGCTCGCGTTTGGTTCGCCTTTCTATTTACAAACGCTGGGCTTCGCCCGCTCTGGCGCCGGCCCTTCCTCAGAAATAGAGTCGTTAGCTAACCCGATTTCGGACCTTCAAACGAGCGACAGACGGGACCAGGTGACGAGGAGCAGCAGCCCTGTCAGACCTCTACCGCAAAATCCTCTTCCCCTCTTACAACGAAATTCGAGCCTCCGACAAGCCCACGGTCCACACAGTTTTCATGCCCGAGCGCCATCGCATCACTAATGGACCTGCATCACTACATATTTCACGTTCTTATCAAATACCCACTATTCTCGCAGGTTTCGCGACTCCAAACCGGCCTCCACCGAAAACCAAGCATGATGGAAAACTGCTCTCCCTCGTCTGTAGCTCCCGCTCGGACGCCCGGCCGCAGCGGCGCACTTCGCTTCCAGGCACACCCGCACGACCTCGCGCTGTCCGCGTGACCCCCGTCGGGTACCCCCCCCCCTCCCGCTCTGCGCCTCTGTATCTCCTTGCCATGGCAATGGACGCCCCCGCCGCAGCGACAACGACGCCAGAAGCCGCAGGTGACGACGCCGCGTCGCGGGAGCTGGCGCGCAACCTGCCGGCGCTGGTGGCGCAGCTCAAGGCCCTGCGCGCCGACATGGAGCGCAAGTCGGCGCTGTACGACGCACTGCTCCAGCAGCATCCTCGCGCGGCCGGCCCAGCCTCGCCCCCACCCAGCACGGGCGAGCGTGCGAGCGTCTTCACGCCCGTTCGCAACTCGGAGCTGGAGCGGCCGAGTGGGGGTGACGACGCGCTGGAGGACGACGGGCGCTTCTCCATGACGCTCGCGTCGCGGCAGTCCTCGCTGCAGCGCAAGCAGCAGCAGCAGCAGCGCCGCGCCGCGCCCACGACGCCGCTGCCGCCGGCCATGAGCCACGTGCTGGGCGACTACACGGTCATATGGGTGAGCGGCGAGTGCGGCATCTCGCTGCGCAACTTCTCGCGCAAGACGTCCAAGGTGGGCGCGCAGATCGCCATGCTGCAGCATGCGGACGGCGTCACCACGGGCATCAGCAACTGCCGCCTGGGCGACCAGCTCGTGAGCGTCAACAACGACCGCGTCGACTCGCTGCGCTTCCGCGAGATCGTGGAGAAGCTCAAGACGGCGCCACGGCCCATTTCCCTCGGCTTCCGCACCAACGCCAGCGTTCAGACGTCTCCGCGCGCGTCGGCCTCGCCCGCCAGCTTCGACTTTAGCCACACGGCGCCCGTGGCCCGCAGCTCCAGCCACAAGGCGCTGCCTCGCACGGGCTCCCTCCGCTCGCGGCTGTCACTGCGCAAGCACAAGAAGCAGACGACCGAGGAGGCCCTTCCGGACCGCAATACCTTCAGCGGCGGCAGTGCGAGCGGCTCCAGCGCCTTGCTAGACGACGAGGAGAGCCACGACACGGTGTCCGACTACCGCGAGTCGGGCTACCGTGAGTCGGCGGCCTACTTTGGCTTTGACGAGCGGCCCAGCTACGCGGCCATGATGAGCGCTAGTGCTAGTGCCAGTGGCCGCGCGAGCACGAGTAGCGACACGTCGGCCACGTCAGCGTCCCCAGGCGTGGAGCGCGACACCTCCACGTCCGTGACGGCCACGCTCTCGGACGACGTGGAGCTCTGGTGCAAGGAGCAGGAGGAGATGCACAGCAGCGTCATCGTGCTGCTCACGGAGACCGTGCTGCGCTGCGAGCGCCTGCAGCAGGAGAACCTGGACCAGTTGCAGAACCTGCTGCAGCTCGCACCCAGCGTTGGCGCCAGCAGCCCGCGTGCCAGCAGCAGCAGCAGCCCGGCCTCGTCCTTCGCCGAGGCGGCCAAGTCCTCGAACGACCGCAAGGACGACTTGGAGCTGGACGCGGCCGCGCCCGAGATCTCCAGCGCCATGCTCGCCTCGCCCACGGCCTAGACGCAGGCCCAGGCTACATATCTATCCGCTGCAGCACTCGGGAGCAGGGCCGCAGCCGTGCGTAGCGAGCTGCCAACGTCAAGAGCTCAGGCCATTAGAGCACGGCAGGCGCCGACAGTGCATTTGCAATACAAAGTGACGTCTATCTGAGATTGGGGCGCCGTTTGTGGCTGTCATGCGGTACTTCTGACGCATTCTTTACTCCCGCGGCTGTAATTGGCGGAGCGCAAGCAGTCTTTACCTGTTCGGACCAATCCGTGGCAATCTTGAGATTCCGCGTCAGCTTTTAGCAGCGGTTGGGCGTGTTCTGACCCAAAGCGGCTGGTCACCGTAAAAGCGGCTCGGTATTGATTGAACACCCGCCACCTCCATGGGCGAACCACTCACGCGTAAAGGCCCATGGCAGCCGGTGGGCCTCTACGGGTAAACTGGCTCGGGCTCCCTTCCGCGCATGGCCCTTGGCCACGCGCCAGTCCGCCATTCGAGGCCTACGGCGCTCCTGCCCGCCTCCGCGTCATCCTCGCGGTCGCGGCCCGGCTGCCGTCCACACGCCAATCTCCATCTACTACACGCCAACACGCGACTCGAGGCGCGTCCTGCACTATTCTCGACGACGTGTAGTAGTATCCGCTATTCGCGACGAGTCTCTGCGACGTGTGCTAGATGGCGCCGTGGCCGTCGACGGCTGGCTGCAAGAAGCGGCGGCGCGGCTGGCTGCAGGCCGCCGTGGCCGCCGTGGCCTGCTTGCTGCCGCCCGCCCGCGCCGCGTCCTGGAGCGACAGCATGGCCGACGCCATGTGCGCCCGCGGCTCCTGCATGGCGCAGGGGGCCACGACCTGCGACCGCGCCAGCGAGAGCTGTCCGCCTTGCATGTACGCGCTGGCGGGCGGCGACGTGTCATGCTACAATCTCGACGCCGACGGGAACTGCCCGTACCCGGACCAAGTGGCCACCTGCAGCTCCGGTACATGTACGACTCGCTAGAGTTGTAGATCTCTCCATGCAGTCATGGAGTGGCGTGTACAAGTACAACGACGCAACACTGACGAGAACTCTGCTGTGCCGTGTGGAAATGGACTGTAGCTTCGTCTGGAGACTCCAGTGGAGCCCCAGCTAGCGAGACCGAGTCGACGACGGCATCGACGGTCTCCAGCGCCGAGAGCAGCATCGGCGACCCTATCAGTCAGTCTCGAACCCCGTCCACAAGCGCTCCGATCACGACGGACACTGCAGCAGCGACTGTCAGCCCCGGTCCAGCCAATAACAGCTCTACCGGCTCGGCAGGAGCCTCGGCGTCCTCGGACGTTGGCAGCAGCGGCGACGGCTTCGTGACGATCACCGCGAGCTCCAGCGGAAGCTCCAGTGGCAGCGAGGGGATGTACAAGTCCTCGGGCGTCACGGACGCGCCGAGCGACGTCACTGGGACGAGCGAGAGCGTGGACGCCACCAACGGCAGCGCCAGCGACGCCAACTCGTCCCCGCTTGCTCTTAACGTGTCGGTGCTCGTGGGTGTCGCGGTCGTGGCCGTGCTCGTGGCCGTCTTTGTCGTGCGGCGCGTGCAGCGCAACCGCAGCCGGCGACTGGCGGCGCAGGCCCACGACCTCGCGTCGCCCTACAGCGTCCACGGCGACGGCGGCCACGGGCTCTTTGCGCTCACGACGCACGACATGAACAAGAGCGCTGCCAGCAGCGTCGTGCTGCTGGGAGACTCGCAGGTCACGAGCGCCGGCGAGATCCCCACCGTGTGCTCCATGTCGTCGAGCCTCACGCGCTCCACGGCTGAGTTCCAGCACTTTGACTCGGGCACGGGCCCGCTCTTCATGCCGAGCGTAAGCCCCGCCAAGCGTGGCACCGGCGCTCGCTCGGGCGGCGGCGACGCGAGCCACTTTGTGGACCTGAGCGCCAGCGGCGGCAGCGTCACGACCCACGCGTCGTGCTCGAGCGACGACATCGTGTCGGCTCGACGGCTCCCGCAGGCCATTGGCGAGGGCCAGGAGTACACGCAGTTCGACGCGCAGCACGGCCCGTCGCCCGAGCTGCCCGTCGCGCCCGGCCTTGTGCTGGGAGCCAAGCCGTATCGGCCGCTGGACCGCCGACAGGAGGACCTGGGCGCGTCCACGGGCTCCGGTGCCAGTGGCAGCTCGAGCCAGGCCGACGACTACGACATCGTGGACCCGTCCACGCTGCGCGCCGTGGAGCGTCGCAACACGGAGCTCCTGATGCGCGACGGCCGCTTCCGCCCCTTCTCGCTCGCCTCGGACGCCGACTTGGACGACAGCGACAGCGAGGCCGGAGGCTCCAGTCGAAGAGGCCGCTGGCCCAGTCTCGAGGACCAGGAGCATTGGCTCTGAGTCGCCGACACTCGACACTCGAGGCTCGTGGCTCGAGACTCGAGACTTAACACCCTTGGGCTCTGTGGCTCCAAGCGTCGAGCGTCGAGCGTAAAGCGTGACGCCTGGAGCCACAGGACCCCACGGGTAGGATCGTTCGTGCGTGCAGGTAGCGTAAGTGGATGTGGATGGCGTCTCGTTGCGTCCGTGACCGTCGAACCGGCTAAAGCAGAGCTCCAGAAGCTCCGTTCCGTCTCCATTCGCCCCGCATTCCCGTCTCACAGCGTCCTACGCGTCTTCCGCCAGTCTTTAGGCGGCTAACAAGGATGTTTCTCGGCCGAGGAAGACGTCAGACATGCTTCATAATTACATGGGGACCACGGGGGCTTAAATACGCTCGCTCCTCTTTCTACGCCACGACGTTCACCACGTGGACGCGGACGGCGCGGCGCCTGCCACCAGCGACGCAATGGGCGGCAGTAGCGGCCTCGACTCGCGGTGCAGCGGCGGCAGGTGGATCTGCGGCGCGTAGCTGTTCGTCCTCGAGGCCAACAGGCCGCCACTGCCACTGCCACTGCCATTGCTACGCGAGTACAAGGGCGGACAGAGCTGCTGGTACTGCTGGACGACGCTCGGTTCGCTGGGGTGTGGCGCAGGCAGCAGCATGGGCGACGGCGAGCCCAGAGAGCCCGCGGCCGCGGTGTAGTACGGCGACGCGGGCAGCATGGGTCCCGTGGGCGAGGCAGCACGCCTCTCCGGCGCCTGTGGGCGCTCGTGGACGGCTGGACGGTCCGTCACAGCGCCTCGAGGCGACGTGGCCGTCTTGGCGGCCGCCTGCTGGCTGTAGGCGGCGTCCTGCTCGTCGGTGGCGAGCATGGGGTTGGCGGCCGTGGGGTCCTCGAGCAGCGCCTGGAGCTTGTGCTGCTGCTTGCGCAGCTGCTGCGCGTACGAGGCGCGGCGCTCGCCTTCGAAGTAGCCGATGGCGTGCTCCATGGATGCGATGCTCTTGCGCAGGCCCGTGATCTGGCGGTGCGGCCAGCGCGAGATGCCGTGGCGCCGGCAGATCTTCTTGAGCAGCGTCACGCAGATGCCGAAGCGCGCTGCCACGTGCGCGAGCGGCTCCTCAAAGTGTGGCCGCAGCATGGCCAGCGTTATGCTGCTGGACGCCGTCATGTTGGGCCGAGACGCCGTCGCTCCGGGCGGAGAGGCGGCCAGTTTGCGGCGCTTGGGGCTCGCGGGGCTCGCGGCGTCACGGCCGCGCTTGTGCACCAGCGGGGGAAGCGTCACGGCCGCGGCCGGAGCTGCAGCCGCGTGCTCGGGTAGCGCGAAGGCCTCCATCTCTCTCGTCCTGTGCGCGGCTTGTTGCGTTGTGGCGTGGCGGCGCGTGGCTCGCAGTGCAAGGCGTGGCGTTGTGCTGCCGTGCGCTGCGTCGTCAGAGCGTCCGGGCCACGGGGTTCCACGGACGCGGCGGTGCTTCGGATGGGAAGGACGCGGATGGCTGGCGCCGGGAAGCGACTTGAGTTGAGTCCGTGCGGCTGGCCACGCAGAGGCGGGCGCGCAGCCAAGAGAGCGAGCGACTGCTGCGGCGCTGTGGGGCTCTCGGGCTCTCGGGCTCGCCCTGCGTGTGTGTGTGTGCTGTGTGCGCTGCTTGCAGGCGAGATGGGGACGCTCGCCGTCTGGTGCGTGGAAGCGGAAGGAAGCTGCAGGCGTGGCCGTGGCCGTGGACGCTACCAGCGAGTGCGATTACGCTACGACAGCGCGCGGCGGCTCGTGGGCCTGCAGAGCGCGGGCGAGCTTCAAGGAGCGCGCGGCGGCTCGAGCGGCAGCTTCGGCTGAGTCCGCTCGGTCGATCGGCGGCTCGACTTCCTTGTCGCTTGGGCGGCGAAAGTTGGAATGGCCCGACGTGGAGCTCCAGCGCCGAGGCGCCGGCCAGCGGAGACCTGGGAGCTGATGCGCAGGCGTGGCCGCGGGATCGGCGAGGCGAGCCGCTTCGCTAGGCCGGATAGACACGACGGCCGGCCCTGGCTGTAAGTCGGGCGCCGTCCCACTCACTCACTCCAGCTTCCAGGCGAGGCGTGCAAGGGGATGAGTGCTGCCCTGACTGCCTTGCGTCCCACCGAAGCCAGCAGGCGAGGCGGCAGGGTGAGGCGTCCGCCAGCCGCCGTGGCGTGGCGTGCACAGCAGCGAGCCCTGCGGGTGCGTGTGCGTGCATCGATGGGGAGGCCGAGGCGCCCAGACAAGCCGCTGGCTCGTTGCTGGCTCGCAGACGTCGGTCCGCGCCGCGCAGTCGACTTCGGTGCGCTCTGCGTGCGTGTCGCGTGGCTCGACAAGAGCAGCAAGGCACAGACAGAGCAAGGCACAGCAAGGCAGTGGGCTCCGCCGGGAGGGAGTCGAGAGGCCAGAGCGGCAGGTGCCGGGCCTCTGCAGCTCGAATGCTCGCGTGTATCGTGTATCTGCAGGCACCTGCCGCCTCACGGCCGAGAGGTACTGGCCGCCGGCGCGCGGCGCTTGCTGAGCTCGGAGCGAAGCTTTTCGTCTCGGCTCTGCAGCGGCTGGCAGACGGTCGTGCCTGGGAAGAAGCCGCCTTCGGAGTCAGCGTCAGCGTCGTTGTCAAGCACGCGCTGGCACACCACACGCAGTATGACCCGCAGCCCCCGCTTAAAAGCGCCTGCCAAGGCCAAGGCCTGGATCTGCGCAGGGCTGTGCGCCTTGTGGCTGTGGCCAGCATGATGGATCAGCCCGCAGCCCGCAGCCCGCAGCTCGTCGACCAGCGATGGCGGCCCCAACACGCCGCTGGCGGTGGAGGTGGCCAGCAAGACTCGGTCTCGCCACTGCGCAGGCCTCACCATGTCCGGGACGGAGCGCCACCGAGGAGCGCGCCTTCCCTTCCTTCTCGCGGCCGCCGCGATAATCACGGCGCGAGATTGCGACGGCGGCGGACGGTGACCCGGCGTGATTGATGTGGATGTCTCCCTGCCTGGCTTTCCACAGGGACATCATGGCGCGTGTGCTCCGCCGCCGCCCTCCCGCGTCGAGGTCGACCACCGTCATGCCAGCCTTGCCAGGCACGCACGAACTGGTATGGGGTGGCGCCCGCCCGCCTTCCCTCGGGGCGGTCGCCTCGAGCCTGCAAAGCCCCGCGTGCATCCTGGTCGCCGACTCGCCGAGCGGCGCAAGTCACGCCAACTCATCTGCCCAACTTCAGCGCTGACTGGCCACCCTCCCACTCTGCGGGAAGCGTCAAGCAGAGCCCGTGGAACGGCGGCGTCAGACATGGAGCCTCGAGAGCCTGGCGCTGGGGCGGCGCCGCGTCGTCCAGCGGCTCCGACGCCGAGCTCCGGCCGGCGTCTCAACGGACAGATGAGCGACGAGATGATTCCAGGCCGCCCACACGCACTGGCGTCACGCGGCTCCGCCTCAAGTCATCGAGCGACTGACCGAGCGTACCGACGGTCTTGTCAGCGAGGCCGCACTCCGGTCCTTGCGCCAACGGCGTCGTCTGGACAACCGCAGCAAGGGCGCCGTGAATGTACGGCCCAGGCCGGGCCTTGTGACGAGGGAGCAAGCTCGCACAGCGCAACCGCAGGCGAGCGGCGGTGGGTGGCGAGTGGCGAGCCGTGCAGGCGCCGCAGTGTCGTCGCCTGCTGTCCGAGACGCGCTAGTCGCCGCGTTGCAAGCACGGCGGGTGGGGAAAGCTTGAGCGGCTCGCACGTACGGCGGCGTCAATTGCATCCAGGTCTCCCGTCTCGAGACTCTCAAGTCTCCAATGACGGCGCAGCGACGCGGAGACGTTGAAGCGCAGCTCCAAGCTCGGCCGCATTCCCGCCACGGGATCAACAAGCAGCGTGTGACATTGGCATTCACGGCCGTCCGCAACGAAAAGACGAAGTCGCAGCGAGCGAGTCGCGGCCAGAAGCGTGGTCCGCGCGGTATCAGAAGCCCCTGGCCAGGCAGACCGGCCACTGTCTGCATTTGATTCGTGCTCGAGGAAAAGGAGCGAGGCAAACCGACCGAATGCGGCCGGACTGGCGGGCATTCGCGGTGCGGTGGCCAGTCGCCATGTCTCCTCGACCACGAAGCAATTGACGCAACTGGACTGTCCTCCTGGGGCTCCCTGATAAGCCCCGCCGTTCCTTGAAGTGCCTTCAGGGACACAGTGGACACAGTCTCCTTCACCGGAACATGGCACCATGGACTGACTCCTCTTCTTTCCTTCACACTTTCGAGAGGACACGAGTGCGTGGGATCCCCAATCTCCATTTCGCTCGCGTCCCCTGACGGCCTCTACATACGCCATGGAGTTCCCAGCAGCCCGCGTTGCAGTTGCAGTCCCGCTACGCTGGCCGCTTCCCGCAGCCGGGAGGAGCTCGGTAGTCGAGCCGACGAGAGCTCCATTACATCTCTGTGCGCTGGAGTTGCTTGACGGCGCGCGTCCCCATCGGAAGATAAGCCCGTAGCACCCTCGCATCTCCTGGCTGCAGGAAGATTCGATTCATGAGGCGGGCAAGGCCCAACGCGGCAATACCCACCGAGCCTTTTGCCGAGCACAGGATGCAACCAAGCCAATCCGCTCTAATTGCTGGATCGTGCATGCATCTCTATCTCCTCTGGTGCGTCCTTGTCATCGTCGACTATGCCTGTCCGGGGCTGCTGGCAGCTCGAGCTCGTTCCTCTGCAGCCCCCCATGGGGCGCTTATAAATACGCTGTCCCTGCGTGTGGCATCACTCTCATGCTCGCTGCTGCAGAAGCTCCAGCGCTCCACTCCACGAAGCACACGCCACCGTTCTGCTTCGTTTGCCATAGCGCCCTGTCGTCCGTTACTGGTCTTCCTCGCCCTCGTCTGCCGCGGGAAAGCGGTCGTATGGGTGCCCATACTGCTGCTGCTCAGCGTACTGCTGCGGCGGGTACTGAAGCAGCCTGGCATCCGGAGGCAGCGTCGTGGTGGCGGCCGCCCGACTCGGACTCGAGTAGTCCTGGTGCCGCAGGATGAACGCGATGGACGGCAGTTGGTGCGGAGCCGTCACCGCCAGCCCCGGGGCCGCAGGCGGTTGCGCCGCCAGCTCTCGTGGCTGCTGTCGCCAGTCCTCCACCGTCTCTCTCCTCCTTCCCGTCGCGGACTCCTCGACCTGCTGCGCGACACCTGGAAGTGACGGCAAAACACTCGGCCGAGCGGCCCAGGCCGAGCCGACCACGACCTCGGCGGTCTTTTCCTCGTCGTCTCCGCCCAGAAGCGCCTCTTGCCTGCCCTCTCCAGCCTCTGCTTGGCTGTGAGCCTCGGCCTCGGCCTCGGCATCCAACTGCCGCAGGAACTCGTCGGTGGGCGGGTTGGCCGTGCGCAGGTAGGCTTGGAGCTCGCGTTGCAGCTTATCGAGCTGCTCGGCGTACGCGCGCTTCTGCTCGCCGTCAAAGTAGTGCACCTGCTTGGCCATGGACGCGATGCTCTTGCGCAGGCCGAGGATCTTGCGGTGCGGCCAGTTCTTGATGCCGTTGCGCCGGCAGATCTTCTTGAGCAACGTCGTGCACACGCCAAAGCTGGCCGCCGCGTCCTGCAGCGAGCCTTCAAAGTGCGGCTGTAGCATGGCAAAGTCGATGTTGCGCGTGGCGTTGGCGATGGGACGCGCCGGACCCAGCGCGCGCTCTCGAGCTCGGGCCACCGCCGCTCGCTCTCGACGCGCGGACGGCAAAGGCGAAGTCCAGTCTGACGGTGACGAAGGTCCTGCCCAGTGGCTCGAGGCCTGCAGCTCCGCCACGGGCGTGAACGCCTCTTCTCCGCGTCTCTGCTGCCCGAGCGAGCCAACTCCAGGCGCGTAGCTCCAGGACGCCGAATTCCCGCCTGCACTCGCCCCTTCCACCGTCGCCATGGCTGGCACCGCCACCGGGGAGTGTCCACCAGTCTGCTCCTCGTGTTGGCCGCCAAAGACCACTTCGCCGGAAGCCCGACGCTTGCCTGTGTGGTGGTCTCTTCGACCGCTGGGCTCCGCTTCGGGCTCATATCCGCCGCTGTGCTCGTGAGGCCACGCATGTGCGCTGGTCTGCGGTTCTAAAGGCGCCGCGAGCGGAGCGAGAGCTTCAAGTTCCACCGCAGGAAGAGGCTCTGGCCCAGCAGCGTGGACAGATGATCCGCGTGGTGGAAGGGGACGCGCATGCATATCAGACCGTGGTCGTGCTTGGCTCGCACTCGAACCTCGTCGTCGTCGCCGCCGACCGCGACCTTGGCGCTCGTCGCCAGAGCCGGCGTCCATGGCCACGTCTCGCTGCGCTGCTTGGAGCTGCAGCGTCTGTAGCAGTCGCTCGGGCTCTCGGTCGACTGCGTCTGCCTGTTTGGCTGCATCCACGGAGCTGTAGCGCGTTACTGGACGCGTCGCTAGTGGCGTCGACGCACGCAGAACTGCCACGTGCTGCGGCTGGTCACGCGAGAGACGTGGAGCTGCGCTGTGCTGCTGCTGCTGTGGCGGGGTGTGTATCTCCCCACGAGAGGGCAGATGGAGGAATGAGATCCCAGTCGACCCGCGCGAGAACACGAGAGAGAACGGGGGAGAAGCGAGCTGGAGCTGCGCAGCTCACGCGCACACCCCTCCGTTCTCTCGCTGCGCTCTGTGTGTGCGCACAGCGCAGTGGGATCGGCGCCACCGTGCGTAGCACGTCCGGTCGTCGCGGCGTGTCCGCTTGTCGCGGTGGCAGTCCAGCTGGGGCAGGGCCACTTCCGCCCCCCGACTGCAAGAAGAAGCGGGCGTTTCGCGAGGGAGCAGCGCGGTGGCGAGCTCCGTTCGTTGGCTTGTGGGCTCGAGAGCACGGCGTACCAGCGCAACCCGACCGGCCTCGAGTCGGGTCGAGACGCTCGTGTCCTTCGCCGCGGAGCTTCCCGGAGCGGATCCCACGCCTCGATAGGCGTCCGCACAAGGCCCGAGGGAGGGGCTGCAGCTCCAGCTCGTGCGGTCGCTCTTCGCGGCGGGCCCTTCCTTGAGTCTCGAGGACGCTCGAGCTGCTGCGTCCAGCTTTGCAGCTCGCGTCGAGCGATCGAAAGTTGCGGCCCCAGAGGTGGAGCGCGTGGAAATCGGAAAATAGGAGCACAGGCCTTCTCCGTGGAGGGGGAGAGCGCGTCCTCCCTCCTCCAGTCGACCCAACTGTGCCAAGGAGAGTGCAGCAGAGCAGATCCCAGTGCAGTAGAGCTCAGGGCGTCTGTGAGAAAAGGGGAGGAGACGAGCGACCTCGGCCTCGACCTCGACGCGGCCGGACACGCGTCGGGGCAAGCAGGTGGGGCGGTGGCTGGCCCTAAAGCCTCGAGCGCCTCGACCTGGGCTCGAATGGGGCCAGTCGGCTGCGTCCTGGTCCGAGTCGCCTCGGCGCAACTGCAAAGCGGGCGGGTGGCCGACGCTACGCTGCGGCGCATCCCTGTCTTCGGCGTGCATTAGGTCCACCCTCCTCTCCGGCCGCCGCGTCGGTAGCCGCCTCACCCTTTATCACACCCGATAGGACGGGCTCTTCTTTGCCGGTGGCCGCGTGCTCCAGCTGAATCGCAGCCTGCGGGTCTTGCAGCCTGGACGCTGGACGCTGGAGCGTCTGCCAGGCCCCGCGCCGCGCCGATTTGCTCTCGTGTGCAAGACGCGAGCAGAGCCGCCTCGAGGCTGGGAGGTTCGAGGTCGGCAAGGAAGACCGTCTGCCAGTCGCGTTGGCGAGGAAGGCTAAGCCCTCAAGCCGCATGGCGATTCCGGCATGCGAATGCCGTGCTGCCTGCTTGACTGCTTGACCTGGACTCGGAGGCGGAGCAGCTCTCGGGTGTGTCGCGCCGCCCCGGCGCTGCGAGCAGCGAGGTTTCTTGATTGCATAGGAGATGCGCGATCGTGGTCCCCCCTCGCTACTTGCTGACGGTCGTCTTGCCGTCGTGAGCCTCGAGTGTTTGGCGGCCCAGACGCCGTGCGAGACTTGGCAGCGGCGTGGGGCGCACTGGTGCTGGTTGGTGTCGCCCCGAATCACGGGCGGCGTCCGGAGGCGAGGAGCGTCTGTCGAGGCGACTTGGCGTTCGTGTAGCCGTGTGGCAAGCGCTTCTCGAGACTCTGGAGTCCCACGCTGTCGGCAGGAGGCACACAGGTTGAAGTGGCGGGCAATCGAGGTGAAGCCCATGGTCGCCGCCGCTGGATAGAGAGCGTAGACAAGTGGATACAGGTGGCCGGGCCCTTCGACGCCACGCGGCGGCCGCTCTTCTGCAGGTATCTGCGCGCAAAGAGCAGCGTGAAGGCGAAGTAATGGGCTGCTGTCAGCTCGAGACGCACAAGCGACCGACCGACGCGAACGCGCAAGGGCTACAGAGCGGCAAGCTCGGAGGAAGAGGCTGCAATAGTGCTCCGCAGCGGGGAATACGACGCAGACGGTGGCGGAGCAGTGGAAAGCCGCGCGGTCCGAGGCGCGTACAGCGCCGAGAAAGGAGGGGACACCTGCCCCGCATCTGCATGCTTGCGCTCCTGAAAAGGGTAGTGTAGATGTGGACGGAGGGGATGGCGATGACCAGCGGAGCGGGACATCTCGCCGCGGCTCACTCATCTACGGGTTTCAGTGGTCCAGCTTTGCCTTCCGGAGCGAGTCAACCCCCGAATCGGGGCCAGGGTGCTCGGAGCTGTCGCCAGCGCTGGCGACGAGGAGCTCCAAGTTCGAGGCGACAAGCTACCGCGCGCCTTCAAGTCGAACGTAGAGGACAGCAGCACGAGTGGAAAGTGGCCCTTCACCCGTGAGTCACAGCGCACTTGGAGTGGGCCTCCAAAGCGACTTGAAGGGCTACAGGACGGTGCCATCCAGGTTCGCTGTGCCAACTTGCAGGCGGGCATCCTGCGCTAAATGGAAGAAAGCCGACGACAACCGGCGGCTGCACAGGCTTTGCTCGACTTCTCGGCACACACGAAACTCGATCCTCGAAGGAGGGGTGCACGTTGAGCCTGTTTGCAAGCTGCTGACATGCCTTAGCTTGGTGGCCGTGCGGGGCCTCATACGGCTTGAACACAGCAGCGACCCGACACAAGACGAGGCACTGAAGCTTGGTGAATTTGGGCCGACTCGACCCCAACTGTATCGCGGCCTGGAAGGCTTCACATCGGCCGAGGTGTTCAGTGGCAGTGCCCACAGATAGCACTGGACCCTATCTCCTTCCACAGCACCGAAAATGGACGACCTCGCTTGGGGTGGAGGTGCGCGCTTCGCCGCCAGCACCATGGCCGCGTTGTCCCGCGCCAATGCAGCTTTGAATGACGCCGCGGTTGCCACGGTCCTTTGCTTCTCAAACTCCGCGTCGAGGGCCACCCAGTCTTGGTCGGGGACGTCAAACTCCAGGTGGCGCAGCGTGGCGACGAGGTACGCGCCGATGGCAGCGGTAGTCTTCAGATTGTGGTGAACCGTGATC
>JAADYJ010000206.1:0-31116 GCA_023338205.1 Halophytophthora polymorphica | reverse complement strand
GCGGCCAGCTGCGCGTAGACGTCCGAAGGTCATCATAGCAAATTGGTAAAGATAGCTTCAATGCGGCATAGAGGCTCTACTGTGTCATATGCTGTGAATCATGCCGAACTACAGGTTTCCTTTTCCATCCAATCAGGAGGCAGAAGAACCGGACTCCAGTCATTTCGGAGCTCTTCACTGGGCCGGGCGGTGACTGACGCGACCATTTCCATCGCTTCGGCATCGAGTGGCAGCGCAGTGAACCTCGCAGCTCCCGCTAGACACAGAGTCCCCCATCGCCACGGCCAGAGGCAGCGCTAGAGACACAGAGAGAGCCATGGACGTGGACTCGGTGGCCGGACAGGACGTAATGATCAGCGCCCAGGCGATCGCGCAGCAGGCGCAGGAGACGGAGCAGCACATGGACATGGAGACGGAGGAAGGTGCGCGGCCCAACTTCCCGGCGCTGAGCGCGCAGGCGGCGTCTGGCGGCAAGAACGACTTCCGGCGCGTGCGCGTGCCGGCGCACCGGTACACGCCGCTGAAGAACGACTGGCCCAACATCATGAAGCCTATCGTGGAGCACCTGAAGCTGCAGATCCGCATGAACACCAAGACGCGCTGCATCGAGCTCAAGAACTCGCCACACACGGAGGACGTGGGCGCACTGCAGAAGGCGGCAGACTTTGTGCAGGCCTACATGATGGGCTTCGAGGTGCAGGACGCCGTGGCGCTGCTGCGGCTCGAGGACCTCTTCATCGACACGTTCGAGGTGAACGACGTCAAGATGCTCAAGGGCGACCACCTGAGCCGCGCCATCGGCCGCGTGGCCGGCCAGGACGGCAAGACCAAGTACGCCGTGGAGAACGCCACGCGCACGCGCATCGTACTGGCCGACCAGAAGATCCACATCCTGGGCTCCTTCGCCAACATCAAGCTGGCGCGTGACGCCATCTGCTCGCTCATTATGGGCGCGCCGCCCGGCAAGGTCTACAACAAGATGCGCAACGTGGCCAGCAGAATGAACGAGCGGTTCTAGAGCAAGCGACGCCCCGCGCCTGCGTTCCCGTCGCGCGGTGCTGTGGCGGTCATACGCCCAACACCACCGGCCGAGACACCGGCGTGTCTGCGTGCTCCCGCATATAAATATATTCATCCTGTTTGTGCTTTTACCTGCTTCCTATCCTCCGACGCTCGTTGAGGTCTTCTTCCGGCGACCAGCAGTGTTGTATGTGTGTGTGTGTGTGTGTGTTGTCTGGGACACCTCGCTGTGCATTGTGGCAATCTGTGGTTGTCGTCACTGTAGTGGCTTGGTCTGCTCGGTCGCATGCCCCACGGAGGAGCTTTGATTAGGTAGTGTACATACTGGCGAACGTCGCGTCGACTGCTCGGGTGAGAGCTAGTGTCCTAACGGTGGCTTTAATCGAAAAGACTGACGCTGTCGCGCTCAGAATCGTCGACGACTGCCCTGCGTCGAGTGCACGATGCGGTGTAGCTCGGCGTTGATGCTTTCAATACGCTTGTCGGCTTCGAAACAGTCGAAGAGCTCCAGATCCACGCCAGGCATCTCGCTGTAGAAGGCGAGGATCTGTCCGTTCACAGGAAACAGGCGACAAGAGCGGCGTAAATCGACTGTTGGCGTGGCACAATGCGGTAGACTGCCAGTATTGCACCCACACAGTCAACGAAAGGCAGCAGCTAGCGCAGTGCACACCACTCACCATTTGTGCCGAGCCGTAGCAGGAGAACATGCGCTGCTCGCCACGTACGTGTACCACCTGCGGGTCGATCTGGTTGAGCGTCGCGGCTGCACAATCGCATGCGTCCCGGGCCCCAAGCGCCGCGCCAAAGCGACAACGAAACGATGAAACCAACAAGCTCACGTCAGCCTACACGTCCAGCGCTACACAGGACGCTGTTGAGCACTGCAGCCGCTCGGAAATGGCCAGCAGACGCACCGAACTGCAAAGCGGCGTCCTTGAGGTTGATAATGGTGCGCGTGAACTCGTCCGTGTTCACCTCGGCCACTTCCGACTGCGCGCTGCTCGCCACCATTACCACAGCGTGTCAGTTTGCCACGCCGCATACAGGTTCAAGGTCCCATGGCGAGCACCGTTTTGGCTAGCGCCAGCCCACATTGCTGCCGTGTGCACAAGTACAAGTCCATGGAACGACGGAGGAAGGGAACTTGCGCGACGTACATCATGTCGCCCGTGGCGCCGTCCAGCAGACAGACGTAACTGGTTCCCGGGTACACGTCTCTGATGCGCTGGAACTGCTCCTGGAAAAGCATGCGCGCCTGGTCGCCGCGCCGCCGCGACAGGCAGAAGCACCAGAGACTCATGCACTTCGTCGCGTCCAACGGCTGCGCAAGAGGCAGAGGAGCTGGGGCTGTCCGTGCTGCACTAATCGCCGAGGTCCGGGGCCGCGGAGGCCTGTGCGCCCGCTTTGCAGCTCTGCTGGGTGCTTACAGCAGCGATGGCTGCAGCGTCGGCCGCTCGGCTGGACCTTCGCCTTCTTCCTGCACACACTTGAGCCCGCTATTGCGTTGTGTGGCTTGGGTGTCGTCGATTCGACTGCCTCTTTGCGAATGGGGCCAGCGACTTGCCAAGTGGTACGCGGTACCCATTTCAGCTGCCAAGAGTCCAATCACAGGGCTCAATTCAGAGGCGCCGCAAAATTTCGGCAGTGGGTGTGGGCACTCCCGCGAGGGAACGGGAGTGACACCTTCGTTGGTACACTTCAACTACGCCTTTCTCACCCAGTCCAAAGCTCTACAACGCGTAGCATGGAGGCCGCCACTTCCTGGCGCATGCCGCTGCTGGCTCGTGTATTGCGCCCTTTCCTGGCGCCAAGAGGCCGATTAACCCCACTCGGGGCTCTCGCGGGGCAGCACGAAGAGTTCCTGGCGCTCCTCCGACGAGGTCAGCGGTAGGTTGTTGTACGTCACTGACACGATCTCCACGAGCGGTAGACGCAAGTAGCCTGCAGCGCACAGCACAAACACAACTACCCATTCAGTACCAGTAACCCCCACGCCATGCCACAGTGAGTACGAGTACGCGACGCAGCTTTGGGAGCTCGACTCGTACCTGTCTTGGTCGGCACGAGGCCGAGTCGAAAGATCTGCTCGTCGTACGGCAGCAGGTCCTCCACGGCGCCGGAGCGGCCCGAGATCAAGAAGGCGTCCTCGTCGTCCACGGGCTTCACACGCAGGCTGTGGAACACGCCTTCGTTGTTGCGCACGCGGACGTCCATGTGCACCATGGCGCCCTCGACGCCGAACGGTGGCGTCTCCACGCTCAACGTCAGCGGCGTGTCCACGAACGAGACGCGAGGTACCTCCAGCCACGTCGTCACCACGTCGTTGCGTGGGCCGCCCACAGGGTTCGAGATGGCTGACGACACGCGGCGCCACTGCAGCTTGATGCGGCCCAGCGACGCGTACGGCGCCGCGTGCTGGGGCACCAGTCGCAAGAAGAAGCACTGTGTATCTCCGTCGTTGAACGTCGCGCCTGCTTCTTCGCTGCTGTTGCTGTCGTCGTCGCCCAGAACTGCTCCAAAGCCAGAAGCCACCACGTCACCTACAAAGTGACTCTCCAGAGGCTCGAACTCCAGCGACAGCACACGCACGGGCTCGGCCGAAGCGCACACAACGTTCCCCTGCAGGTTCACCGTCTTCCCCACCGAGGCGTAGGAGCCCTTGGCGCTCAGAGCGGTGTTGGGCATACTGCTGTCGCCCAGGAAGTCGTGGATGAAGCCGCTGCGGATTGTGAACGGGTCCTGACAGATGAGCTCGAAGGTCTCCTCGAACCCGACGGCCACTCCAGCCTTGGTCGTGTACGCGACCGAGGCCACGAGCGTCACGGGCGTCGCTCGCGTCGACCGGACAATGACACGCAGCGTCTCCTCCGTGTGTGGCGTCTTGCTGGGTAATGGCACGAGATCTCGCGGCTGGAGCGTCTCGTCCAGCGCGACAGGCGTCAAAACCCCGTCCTCTCCTCGCTGCGTGAAGAAGAAGGCGTCTTCGGGCGAGGCCGACGTCGGCGCGGGCTCGCAGATCACACGGAAGGTCACGTTCTCCAGTGTGTCTTCCTTGGCCGCCAACTGGAACGAGAGCTCGCGGAAGTCGCCCGTGAGCAGCGAGTGCTGCGTCAGCAGCGTCAGCTGCGCTTTGGCGCGAGGCTGCAGGATCAGCAGTGACGAGCCGCGCAAGTGGACCGCGCCGTCCTCTTCGATGGGTTCGCTGGCGTCGGCACCGCTGGGGCGAGAGCTCTCCGCCAACGAGAACATGGACTTCCTCCTAGCGAAGCTGGGGGAGGCCGAGCCATTCCCCATGGCCGGCACGCGCCCGTCGATGAGATACGGCTGCGGCGTCTCCAACTGCGCCGCCGACGCCCGGTCGATCAGCAAACTGAAGATCAGGAACTCTTCCTCGGTCGTCTGGTCCATCTCAGCCCCGGGTGTAGCAGCGCTGCGACCGCCAGCCCCCAGGTACAGCCGCAGCTCCTGGAAGCGCAGCATCTGCCGGCCTTCCAACACACGCAGCGGCACGCTGAGTTCGGTCAGCGTCTTGTGCGGGAGCGTAAGCGACGTAAAGAACGCTCCGTCGACGGACGTGAGCGTGCCAGAAGCTGCGCCCTCGTGGTGGTGGATCACCGTGCGGTAGCGGTCGTCACTGAAGACCAACTCCACCTTGGCCAGCGTCAGGGGCGACGGGAAGTGCGAGCGAAGACCCAGTTCTAGCGTCACGTCCTCCTTCACACAGGCACTGGCACAGTCAAAGTGCGCCTCGAGCGCGAACACGGGCCGAGACCGGTCCAACGCGAGCTCAAAGCCGCTGCCGAGCGCCGACTCGGCCGAGAACGGCGGCCCCAAGGCCGCAGGCTGTCGCCACGCCGTCAGGAACGAGTCCTGGATGCGGCCACGCTCCTTCGGGGACACGTACTCCTCCACAATGGGCGAGAGCAGCTGCAGCGCAAAGTCCAGATAGGCCGCTGTGTCCCCCTGGCGGAAGGTGCAGATGAGGAGCTGCTTGAGGATCTGCGCCGTCTGCGCCCAGCAGTTCTCCGTGCTGAAGACGAGTTTGGCCTTCTGCAGCTCGGCGCGCGAGCGCTCCAACTCGCCCGACGCGAGGCGCTCCGTGCCCAAATGCACCAGTAGCCGGCTTTTGAGGCGACTTCGCGGTGTCTTGTGGTCTGCCACGTACATGGAGAGATGCTGGACAGCGTGCTCCAGCAAGTGGATGGACCGCTTGGCGTGCGGCACGGCGCGTTCCACGGCGTGGCGGTACTTGAGCAGCGCAGCAGCCGAAGCGTCTTGCTTGGCACCGCTCGCTTCGGACACGACGGGGTCTCCGCCCACGAAAATGGACGGCACCACCACAAAGTCGCGCTCCGAGAGCAGTTCCCCGCTCTTTCCCGGTGCATTGGCGGCCGCTGTCGCCGTAGTGAGCCCGAGTTTCACGGCCGCCTTGCGTCGGTACATTGCGTACTTGGCCGCGATGGAGTAGTAGAGGTACGGCTCCTTGTAGACGTCCGAGTCGAGGCCGCTGGGGGGCAAGGAGCCGCGAATGGAGGCGGCTTCGGCGAGTAACTGCGCGAAGACGTGATACTGGCGGGCCACCCACTCCCAATGCTCGTAGGCGCGGTCCGGAGCCACGAGAGCGCGAGAGTAGACGCCCATGTGCCGGTGGAGCTGATCCACGGCGCCCTTGACGTTGTTGGACGAGAAGATGAGGTGGTAGCAGAGCTTAAAGTTGACGAACTCGGCCATGGTGAGTACCTGCAGAAAGCCGATGCCGTCCACCGCCTCGCTCTCATGCAGCGGTAGCGTGGAGATGGCTCGGTAGGAGGCCTCGTAATGCTGCAGCACCTTGGTGGTGTACCGTCGGAACTCGTAGTAGTGCGCGATCTTGAAGCTGTGGCGCGCGTGGAGCGCCTGGTAGCCCGACTTCTCCTTGCTGAGTACTTTCTTGTAGCGCTTCACGCGCTTGGATTGCGCCTTGTAGTAGTCCAGCGCCAGGTTGCGCACGGTGGACTCGAGTTTGGCCAGCACAGTGGAGCTGCGCGTAATGTCCCGCGACCGCAGCAGCACTAAGCCCTTTGAGTCCGTCTCGAGCTTCTTGCGCAGGTTCGCCAGGCGTTCGTCCGTCGTGTTCATGGGCGCCACGCCGGCGTCGTCCACCTGCTGGATCAGCAGCAGCAGCACGCGGCACTCGCGGCCTGTAGTGGCGACACACGAAGCACGCGAATCGTCAGCAAAGCTGTGGCGACAGCTCCACTTGTTGCTCAAGATCAGCTCGTTTTCAAGCACAAGAAGCGATTGACACAACGCAAAGCAGCGATGGGGGCGTACCGGACAGCGTGCGCTTGAGCTGGTCCACCTCCTCGCGAATGGCGTTCTCGCGCGCGAGCCAGTCCTGTGCGGCCCAGCGCGGGTCGAACTCGTGGAAGAGCAGCACCACGGCCGGCAGCAACTCGTGGTGCTTCTTGAGCCAGCGCGCCTTGAGGACGCCCTGCACCTGGTAGCCATCGAAGTCGCGCTGTGTCTGGTTGGGGAAGGTGCCGTGCTTCTCGCGCACCTCCTTCTTCACGGGGAAGCGGTGCTCGCGCGGCAGCGCCGTGAAGTGCAGCTTGGGCACGAACTCTTCGTTGAGCGTGCGCAGGTGCGTCAGCACTTTGGCAAGCAGCTCGTGCGCGCCCAGCGCCGCGATCAGCGGGTACGGCGTCTCCTTCAGCTCCGTGCAGAAGCTCTCCATGGCCTCGAGGCCTCTGGAGCGGCCCGCGCGCGCAAACAAGCAGCGCCGCGAGCGCTTCCGTCCGGCTCACCTCGCTTCTCCGCGAAGCTCTTCCTTTGTCCGGTCTTCCTCCCCCCGACACGCACATGGGATACCGACACCAAACCGGTTTCCGACCTACCGGAAAACGCGTTTCATCCAATCAATAGTGCTTGTGAGCAGCGTGAGGGGACAGGATTGGTAGATTTACTTGCGTTGGATCGACGGGATTACAGCCAACCCCGTACCGAAGATTCCGGATACGGCCTGTGGATTGGATAGAAACCGAGGTGAACCCGTTCTGTGGAGTGGATGAGGTATACCGGTATACTGTGACGCCTCCACTGCAACCAACAAGCAAAGCCCGATCACGAGGAAGCGCGGCCACGATGGAGATGCTGCTGCGCTGCCAGCGCTCTTGCCGCCAGGCGTACCGCCTCACGCGTGCGCAAGGCATGTTCACACCCACCTTGAATTCCTCTACGTGCTCGACTTCGTCTTCGCGGCTGAGGACGTCGCACTTTAGCAGCGCTGCGGCCGGCGTCAAGCCCAAGAAGAAGAAAAAGTATCCGAACGACCCGAGCCTCCGCGTGCGCATCGTGCCCATGTTCTCGGACAACTATGGTGCGAGGACAGCTCAATTGCTACTGGTAGTGCGCTACTCACACCGTGTTACTGTGTACTAGAGCTGACTGCCCCGCTTGTGTGTGCCCGGACAGGCTACGTGGTGGTGGACGAGGCCAACCACACCATGTTCACCGTGGACCCGGCCGAGCCCAGCAAGATCCTGCCCGTGCTACAGGAGGAAGCAACCCAGCGGAAGCGCGAATTCCTGGGCGTCTTGACCACGCACAAGCATGAGTACGTCCCTCTGCACCCCACCTCTCGACGTGCAACCACTAAGCAGCACTAAACGTCCTCTATCGCCCTTTACTCCACCTGTCACCTGCTTCTGCTTGCATTAGCGACCACACGGGGGGCAACTTGGTGCTGGCGGACAAATACCCGGGCGTCATGATCGCTGGACCGGAGACGGAGCCGATCCCCGCGTGTAACCGCCCGCTCAACGGCGGTGACACGTTCCAACTGGGCGCCGCGCAAGTCGAGGTCTTGTCCGTGCCGTGCCACACGCGTGGTCACCTGGCGTACGTGGTGACGGGCGACGCGGAGACGCCTCCACTGCTGTTCCCGGGCGACACGTTGTTCGTGGGCGGCTGCGGGCGCTTCTTCGAAGGCAACGCCGAGGACATGTACCACGCGCTCTACGACGTCCTGCTCAAGTTGCCCAAGGACACACGCGTGTACTGCGGCCACGAGTACACGACGGCCAACCTGCGCTTCGCCCTGAGCGTGGACCCGTCCAACAAAGTGCTGCGGGAGAAGATCGCGGCCGTGCGCATCCGCCGCGCCAAGAACCTGCCGAGCGTGCCGTCGTCGCTGCGAGAGGAGATGGCCTACAACCCCTTCTTGCGCGTCCACACGGACACGATCCGAGACGCCGTGGGCGGCTCTACCCCCGCCAGAGTGCTCGCGAACCTCCGAGAGCGCAAGGATTCCTTCGAGTGAAGCGCTGGTGACTTGGTGGCACGGTGACGATAATGCAGAACGCGTGTGGAGGATGCCAAGCGCTCCGCTTCGCCGTGGCGACCTATCAAACTGGTAGTTGGTACTCACGATTGTGTTTGCCTCCGTTCTTGACGCTAGCACAGGGTTCACGAGCTCGTGACTTGCTGCTGGGCTGAGATCGACCCAGCGCCTTAATACTTGAGCCCCATAAGCGCACGGTGGCGTAGCGGGTGCGGCTTGCCGAGGCAGATGGCGCAGATAGCGCTGAACTCCTGGTACGACGCTCGCATCTCCTGCTGCAGTGCGTCGCGGTCCAGCTCCGCCGGCAACGGTGTGGACGGGTGCAGTAGCATCCGACGCAGTGCCTCGGCGTAGTCAAAGTGGGCGAGGCCCAGCGGCAGGTGGTTCTTCCAGGACACAAGCTGCAGTGCTCGTAGGAGTAGACGACGCAGTTCGTAGGCGGCCACGACGTTGCCGAGCTTGATGTGCGCGTCCGAGAGCAGTCGCGCCACCGCCATGGCCACGGCGTGGCTGCGGTGGAAAGGCAGCGTCACGCCACGCACTCGTAGGCCACTGGAGAGTTCGGCGAGCTGCGTCACGACGCTGTTGTACTGGAACTGGTGCAGATTGCGCTTGGCATTGGCCACTGTGGCTCTCGCTAAGGCCAGCTCGGCCTGCACGTCAGCCACCCGGAAGTCCAGTTGGCACTGCGGACACACGAACTTGTCCTCGACCTGAAGGAGCAGACACTGCGTGTGCTCCTCGTTGTCGTCGCCAACCGCTTCCTTGACGCACTTGGGACAGCAGAAGCCTTCGCGGAAGCGGTCCACGGACTCGGCCAGCGGCGTCTCGCAGCGCTCGCACGCACAGTGGAAGTGCTTGGTCTCCAGCAGCTCCTTGCGGCGCTGAGCGCGCTCCTGGTCGATGTCAATGTAGTTGAGCGTGATCTCCTCGCCGTCCTGGAGGTCTCGCAGGGCCCGCACCTCCATGATGCCGTCGCCAGCATTGGACCACGTCGCGGAGGGCGAGCAGCTATGGTTGATGAGGCCGCAAATGGGGAAGAGCCCCACGGCGGCCACCAGGTGCTTCTCGTCCAGCGCGTCCAAGGAGTACGCGTTCTCGTTAATCTGTGCAGCCAGCACCAGGATCTCTTCCACAGGAAGGTGGCAGTCGGTCGGTAAATCCTCCATGATCTTCCGCGCGCCGGCACGCACGTGGTCGACCCAGGTGGGGCCTTGTGCGTCCAATGCGTGCAAAAGGTCCTGCACATTGGCGAAGCTGGGCAGGATCTCGCCCTTATCGTTGGCGCGGAGCGTCGCGGCCTCGGGCGCGAGCGACCGGGCGGCCAAGATGCGGATCAGCAGGCGCAAGAGGTCCACGTCCGTGCTCGTCTTGCTGGCGGCGAGGTCCACCTCCTCCAGCGCCGCGCACTCCTGCTCGTGCACGGGCTGCAGGAGGTCGTGGCAGGCGTCGCTGCAGAAGAAGACCTTGGAGCAGTCGTCGCAGCAGATATCGGCGTCGGCGGCGCGGAGGCACACGGCGCAGAGCACCGACTTGTTCGCGTCCAGCACCACGTTGGCGAAGGCGTGCTCACGAAGCAGGCTGGTGCCCGTGCTCACGGCGCGTGTGGTGCGCAGCAGTCGCCCGCGGTCGGCGCTCCGGTCCACGCGCCAGAGGAACTGCTCCGAGGTGGCCATTTCTCCGTCGAATGCGCTCTTGGCTGGTACCCTCAATGCCAAGTGGCTACACTGTGGGGGGTCCGACGTCGGATGGCGGAGCACGAACGCCTGGCTTTACGGACATGGTGAAGAATTTGGGAATGGGCATCGCGAATGTTTTCCTATATCTTGGGACCAATAGTTTTTCCCAAAGAAGGTCTGTAAAAAGAGGACATCAATTGCACTTGATCTGAGTAAGGTCGGAGGGAGAACCGTGTGCGCCAGAGTTTTACGGCCGCGTCAACCGCCCCGCCCGTGTGCGGAAGGGAAGCAGCGGCTCGGGTATTGCAGCAAAGGACGGAAGCGAGGAGCAACTGAGCGAAGAAGGTGGGCGAGCATGTTCAAGAAGCTGTCGGAGCGCTTCCCCGGGGCGGCCACGCGGCTGGAGGCCTACACAGGCTCTTCTTCGCAGGACACGCCGGCCAACGCCGCGTCCGCGGGCTCTGGGGCCGCCGCGACGCCCGAGAACGAGCACGAGCACGAGAAAGATTCCGCCGAGAACGCCTCAACTGCCTCAACTGAAGCCAAGCCGGCCCCTGCGCTGTTTGGAGAGGCGAGCAGCGCTGAAGCTGACGCCGGCGCGACCAAGACGCAAGAGCAGCACGCGGCGTCGCTCAAAGCGGCGCTGGGCGAGCGCTTCAACTCGGAGTCCATGTCGGCCGCGGCCACGAGCATGTTGGGCTTCATGAAGAAGGCGCAGGTAGTGGCGTCCTCTGCGGCGCGCGAGGGTGCCGTGAAGGCCAGCGCGTGGAAGACCAAGGCTCTGGACGCGGCCGACATGGACGCGCTGCAGCGCCGCCTGAGCTACGCGCTGGATCGCTCCACGGGCGAGGTGAACCTGGAGCTGCTCAACTTTTCGTACGTGACGGAGAGCGTGGTGGCCATGGGCTTCCCGAATATGAACCTGGGCACGAACCGCACGCTGCTGCGCGACAACCCCATCGACCTGGTGTCCATGTACCTGAACGACAAGCACAGCGGCCACTACATGATCTGGAACCTGAGCGAGGAGACGTACGACTACGGCTACTTCGACAACCAAGTGCTGGAATTCAACTTCCCAGGCCACCCAGCGCCGCCTCTCGGGCTCACCTTCAAGATCTGCTCGTCCATTGAGAGCTGGCTGCAAGCGGACGAGAAGAACCTCGCGGCCGTGCACTGCTTGACCGGGAAAGGCCGCACAGGCACGGTCATCGCCTGCTACTTAGCGTGGGTGGGCCAATTCCCGAACGCCATGGAGGCGTTGGAGTACGTGGCCGAAAAGCGCCAGACGTCTGTGGAGAAGCTCACGATCCCGTCGCAGCGGCGCTACATTCAGTACTTCACCAACGTCATGGACGGCGTCAAGCCGCGGTCGTCGCCGCTGCAGCTCCGGCGCGTGATCATCAACACCATCCCAGTGTTTGGCCAGCGCCGCGTGCTGGAACCGCCCAAGAAGAGCGAGGGCGGCAACGGGTCCGAGGCTGTAGGCGAGGAAGGCGAAGAACTCAAGCCGTCGGGACCCGTAGACGAAGTGGATGACGAGGCCATGGAGGAGACGATCGAGGAGGGCTGCTGTCCGTATCTGCAGATCTTCAAGAGCGGTAAGCTGGTGTTCACGACGACGTGGCGCGATATGGAGAACGGGGGAGGCGTCCAGTGGGCCAGCACAACGGATGGCTCCGTGTCGTTCAACGTGGATTGCATGCTGCAGGGAGACATCCTGATTCGCTGCCGTCACCTCACGGACACGGGCGAGCGGGTCTCCATGTTCCGCGGCGCCTTCCACACGGGCTACATCCCGCAGGGTATCTTGAGGTACGTGGTGTGTCGCTGGGGCTTCTTGCTGTCGAGCCAGCTAGTACCCAGAGGTGACCAACCGGAGTATTGTGTTGGTGTGCTGTCCGGGTTTGTCGCAGGCTCACGAAGGCGCAGTTGGACGGAGCGTGCGGCGACTCGCGCTTCGACCAGGACTTCTTCGTGGACTTGATCTTTGCAGACGTCGAGACGGACGCGGAGAGCGCCAAGGCGAACGCAGGAGGTACGCTCCGCGGCTCTTCCTTCCTTGCTCAGATTGTGAAAGGAGATGCCTAATCGGTGCCGGATCTTGTACGCTGCTTCATAGATGAAAGTGGTGCCAAGGCCCCGAAGAGCGAAGGCGTCTCGCTGACCGAAGAGGACCGTCAGGCGTACGAAGATATGCTTCACCGTGACGAGGCCTTCTGGGAAGACATTGAGGAGCGGAAGAAACGGCTCCAGAAGCAGCGCGAGGAGCAGCTGAAGAAGAAGCAGGCCGACGCGGAGGCTGCCGCTGCCGCTGCGGCGGAGGCGGCCAAGAAAGCGGAGCTCGCGAAGCTCGAGGCCGCAAAAGCGGCAAAGGCAAAGCAGCAGAACTCGTTCAGCATCAGCGGAGGAGACGAGGATTCCGCGGTGGGTGGCAAAGCTAAGCTCAACCGAAAAGGCAGCTGGGACGAAGAGAAAGACAAGGAGCTGATGAGCGAGCTCGAGTCTCTTACAGGGGGTGCCGTGTCCAAGTCTTCCGCCGGCTCCGACGCGCTCTTCCAGGACGATCTGGAGGAGAAGGCGGCCGATCCGAAGAAACCCAAAGACACGGAGGATGACTCGGCCAAGTTGGCCAAGGAGTTCGAGGATATGAAGAGCCTGGAGAAGGAGCTGGGCATGGACCCGCAGCTGGAGCAGTTGGACGCCGAACTCAAGGGCCTGGAAGGTCTGTCTCCCAAGGACGGCGACACCAGTGCGGACGACGTGATGAACTTCGGCGCCGACGACTTCGACGAGCTGGAGGAGTATCTGAGCGGCCTCTCAACCAAGTAGGACGAAGTTCTTCGTCCCCACTCTCCCTCCTCCGTCTGACCGTTAGTGATGTTGTTCGTCTCAGCTTCAAGACAGGAGCCAATACACCAGTCTACCACCAGAAGCCCACTTACCAGCCACGGAGATACCTGTAGCAGAGTTGGTTCACCTTTGCCCACAGCAAAGGTGCGCTTCTATATAGACGATGTGACACATGTTTGCAGGTGTGGCGGCTTTGCAGTGGTGAAGCGGAGAATGGTAATTGGGAAGTTCGCCAGCCAGTTCAAGCGAGGGTTCTCGCGCAGGTATGATGCATGAACGACTTTTCCCCTTGCACTTAGGCTGATGAGCTAAGCGTGCGAAAGGTCGGGGGCGATTGGCTTGGGAAAAGATATCGATTGCTTTTGCTGGCAGGGCTACTCACAGCGCAGTGCCAAGGTGGTAGCACGAGAAGGCAGCAGACAGAACCATGGCATCTCCCTTTGCTGGCGCGGTGGTGCCAGGTGAGCAAGCAAGCAAGCACTGCACATGCATGCATCTCTGCTTTGAGGGCGATATGGGCTGATAGTAAGGGTTGAGCTCGCATTGGTGGGTGTAGTATGGCAGGACCCGCTTGTGGAGGTGCTCAAGCTGGGCATGACGCACCGCAATATTGGGTGGCACAAGCAGGGCGACGTGGAGCAGGCGCAGGATCGGCTCATCAACAAGAACGTCTTCCGGATCCGCGGTACCATCGCTGCCACCAACTACCTCCGAGTACCAAAGTGCGCCTCGCTCGTGGGTTGGCAGTGCTTGCATTCCGCTTGGTGCGACACTCACTAATGATGTACACACAGGGACGCGGCGAAAGGGACGCAGGGCTTGGGCCTCACCGGCCGATACGTGTACCTCGAACTAAGACGCGTTCGTGAACTGCCGCTCACGGTGCACATCGACTATGTTACGAACAAGAAAACGGTTCTGCGCTTCACGCTGAGCTCCATTTACCAGGCGCTTCGCAGCACGGGCACGGTGCTACGCGTGCCACTCAAGTACGTCCCGCTCTGGGTTGGAGGCTCGTTGTGACGACGAGTTGTAGCGGCGACCAAGAGCACAAGCTTGACGCTTCTCTGGTGTCCTCAACGCAGGTTGGATGCGCGTTGGTCCGTGGTTGTGGTGGATATGGTGCGCTTGCTGGAGCTGCACTCGTTCAACCAGTACTCGAGAGACAGCTACCGTCACATCAAGGTGCGTTCACTGGGAGGCGTCAAGACTCAAGGCCTCTCCTTACGCTTCGTTTTCCATCATTTTCCATCTGCCAGGCAATTACGCTCTGCGCCTCGATGAACGTACGCAACTTGGTCGTCTCCCCCACGCTGTATACGCCCGAGGTGCGTTCGTCCCCAGTCACATGCATGTCCTCGTAACGCATGCATCTATCTGACACTGCTGTCTGCATCTCAGAGCCTGCCAGGTGTGTTGCGTTTCCCCGGGGCCTTCGGAGAGCAATACAATTGGCAAACGCTCCCGGCTGGCTTGCATCCACCTGACAACAGCGAGAAGCGCCGACGTGCGGCTGATCCAGTGAAGCAAGAGGCGCTGCGAATTGCTTCGACACCCCGTCGTCTTAATAACGCACGTCGCAGCTCGCTTGAGAGCAGACGCGCCGTGCAGGAAGAAGCCGCTGCCGAGGAGGGTTCGCCTGTGCGCGAAGTCGCCATGAAGGCTTCTCCTGGGACGAGAGACTCCAATCTCCGGCGTGATCGCAACGAAGTCCTCGCAAAGGTACGTTTAGTGGAGTCGGAATGTCGTTTGCTCATGGGTTCGAGTCCCTTACGCTGCTGCTTTCGTTGCTGTTCTGCTCTCCAGGCCGACCAGATCCTTCGAGACGCAGGTATTTTCGAGCTACGAACCGAAGAATCTGGTGACCAAAGCGCGGCAAGCACCGTATCACGACTCTCAAGCACTTCAAGAGTGGCTCGATCAACTATGGCAGCCAAGAAGAAAAGACGACAAGGCAAGATCGTGTCGACTTGCACTCGAGAGCAATGGCCCGACCCCATTTTGGAGCTGGAGCGGGTCATTGGCTTCTCCAACGAGTTCCCGAGTATGTTGCTCTGGCTTCCCGACGGCGTCACCTGCGTGTACTCGAGCTTCTCGACGATTGTTCTTCGCGAGTTCTATGACGGCGACACTAAAGCTGCACAAGGGAACGAGAGCAATACTGCCGCTACGAAAGGGTCCGCGGGCTCTACTAACTCCCCCTTGTGCACGCGCGAGCATTTCTTGCATGGTCACTCGGCTGCGATCTATGCGTTGGCGCTTTCAAGCGACGGCAGTCTTCTTGCGTCCACAGAAACGCCGACAGAACTGGCGCCAGGAGGGATTCGTCTGTGGGATCTGGCGAGCCACGAGTGCCTCACGGTCATCAAAGCGCAGAGCAAGGGGGCTCACACGCTCTGCTTCTCCCCACATGGCAAGAGCCGCACTCTGCTCTGCGCCGTCGGCCATGACGAGTGCTTTCGCACACAGATCTTCGTCTGGGATTGCTCCGGTTTGGAAGAGAGTGCAAGCGCCAGACTGTCGTGTTCTGGAGGGGCCCCAGTGGTCAATCTGTTGGCGAGACAGACGTCTGACTTCCCTGTCACGCGCGTGGCCTTCTCGCCGTATGAGCAGCACGACAGCTATCATCTCGTATCTTGTGGTCGGGAGAATATTCGGTACTGGCGTGTGAATCCGAGCAGCGGTCACCTCACGGGCTGCCCCGTGATCCTGAACGAGTACTCGCGCGGCACGGTGTTCACTAATGTGGGCTTCGACTCGCTCCTGGAGGCATTTCCGTCCAATATTCAACGTGTGAGGCCTCTGTACGTCACATCTAGCCTCGGAACGCTCCTCGTGGTGGACTACGACTCGCGGGAGGTGCTCTGCGTCTACCAGCTGCACGACGCCGCCATCAACTGTCTGTCTGTGAACGAGGGCTTCTGCGTGACCGGCTCGGACGACTGCTTCCTGCGCGTCTGGCCGCTCGACTTCACCGACTTCTTCTTGGAGGCGCAGCACGAGGCCGGTGTGAGCTGCGTGGATGTATCTGCAGACGGCATGAAAGTGCTTGTGGGCAGTCGTAACAGCGCCATCGGCGTGCTCGACATTTCAGACCAACGCTACGTCACAGCCTTACGTTCGCACACACAGGAGATCGTGGCCATGGCACCAGCGCCCTGGAGTTCTCCTCTTGCCTCGTTCCTCGTGGCCGACGCGAGCACAGAAGGGAAGTTCTCGGAGCAGAGCGAACTGATCACGATCTCCAGCGATGGTACACTGCGCGTCTGGGACGCACCCTCCGGTCAACTGCTCTACGAGTTCGATATGCAGCAGGATCGCGCGACGAGTGTGGCTGTGTCCCCCACCGCGAACGGGATCGTGGCTGTGGGCTTCGCCTCTGGATGCACACGCATCTTTGATGTTCATCGAACGTCTTCCGAACTCGCTGCCAATGCCGGGAGCGGTAAAACCAAGGGTGAAACTTCATCAAGCGTCCTGCGCGAGTTCCAGCAGCACCAGAGCGCCATCCGTCACCTCGAGTTTGATTCAGACGGCCAGTACCTCTACACAGCTGGAGCGGGTAAACAGCTCTGTCTGTACGACGCGAGGGGCCAAGATTACACGCCCTTAAAGATGCTGCTGGCAGACTTTGACCGACTGGACGGCCGGTTCGCACTCAGTCGCGACAAAAAGTGGCTGGCGATGGTGAATGGAGATCGCCAGGGTATCATGCTGGTGGATCCCTGCTCGTTACGTGCGATCTCCATGACTCGAGCACCCAAGATGTCTAGCAGCAGCCAGAGCGCGCAGGATGAAGCGCTAAGACTGGTGCAGTTCTCGAGCAACGCGACGGAACTACTCGCCGTGTCGACGAGTGACCGACTGCACATTTTCTCTTTGGAGACGCGAACATTCGTGCAGTCCATGCCCCTTATCGGTCAGCACGGCATCACGGCCTTGGTAATGAGTGCGAACGCCAAGTATATGGCCACGGGTGGCGCAGACGGATCCTTGCGCGTGTGGCAATGGGGAAACGGCGGTCGACTCGGTCGCATGCACCAGTCATTCGTGGGTCACGCAGGTAAAGTGAACGCTTTGGTCTTTACGAGAGATGGCAAGCATTTGGTCGCTACGGGGGAGTCAAGCGCTATCGGCGTGTGGCAGTTCCATGGAGATCGGACTCCGAAATCACCTCGTGCACAAGAACCAACGTCAAATGGCGGTTCAGCACTCGGAACCCAGCAGCTTGGAGTGAGGACTGCGGATTCGATACATCAAGACGCACAAAACAAAGGCGCGTTGGTGCCTCTCGACTGGGTGAAGGATGCCACTACAGCTTCCACTAGCGCTGCGAAGCCACCATTGCATGTGATTCGCTGTGCTAATGGAAATGAGGAGATGTCACTGTCGCTGAATGCGCCTGTTCCGACATCCAAGCCGAAGTTCCGCCTCAGTCTTGAGATGGAAACACTGGCGTTGAGTGGCAGTGGCAGTGACAGTGCAAGTCGAGTCGGGGCTCCGCCTAGCAGCTTCGGTAGTGGTACATCTGTGAGAAAACTGCAGGACGACGACAGCGCTCCAACTGTGGTTGTAAGCGCCGCTGACGACGTACAAGGATGTCTTAAGCTCTCCAGCACCATCGGAGGCTTCAACCCGTCGCTGTTTGCGTGGTCCAACACAACGGGGAAGCTTCTATACGCGAGAAGAACCGTCTTGGTGACCGAGGACCTCACATCGAGTCGGCAAACTTTCTACATCGACCACAACGGCGCAGAAGAGGCAGACGAGAGATCCAATGACGTTGCTTTCAACCAAGACTCCACCGAGATTGCGCTAATGCGGCTATCGCCTAGCGGGGAGAGTGTCGCCACGATCTCGTCACGGTTCGACTTTGTGTGTGTTCGCAACGTATTACCTGCTATGGAGACCTCGACGACGGAGGAAGTTGCTGACGAAGTGGAACGTGACGAGCAGCACGTGATCGCTCTTCTTCCAGGGACGCAAATGGTCACCGCCTTGGAGTTTGGCCTCTCTTCCCGCCGCCAGCATCTCGACAAGTTCACTGGGGAACTCCTCTGCATAGCGTGTGATATGGGAAGCCCACATCGCCAGCAACAGCACCACGTCGTCGTCGTTGCCAGCACCACAACCAGCTCCGTTGTGTGGTCCAGCGCGCATTCCAGACAATGGCAAGCACCAGCGACCCGACAAATCGTGGCGACGTCCGACTCGCGCTTCTTGGTCTTCTCGGCCGACAAGAGTTGCGTCAGTACGCTGGTTGTTCGCTCAGCAAGCGGTGAGAACAGCGTCGACTCGAGCCCACCAGGCGTCGAGGTGCACTCCACAATCGAGGCATTCCCCAGTTCTGTGCAGCTCGTGAGTTTGTTGAAAGACGGCAGCAACCAGTCGAGTCACCTGCGTTTCCTCGTGGGCGTCGACGGTGACAGGCACTGCTACTTCTTCGACCTCCGACGTCAGGCCTTCCTCGCGACCAGCCAATTGCTGTTACTATCCGCAAAGAAGAAGACCAGTAACCAGTTGGAGACAACAGCGACAACCCGAACTGCAAACTCGTCCGGTAGAGCAATCGAGTTCATGGAGTGGATGACACCAACGGACAAGACGTCGCACTCGCTGCTTGTCACGGGCTCCAGCGTTGGCAGCGTGCTGTATGTGCACGCACTGCCCATGACGACAACAAAGCACTCGTCATCCCGTACTCAGGTGGATTGGCAGAGCGTGGGCCGTCGAGGCATTTCGCTTTCGTTCATCGTCGCGTTAGAAGGAGGCAGCCTTCGCAGTTTGTCCGTGGACCCCATTCGCGGCTCCGGCGTTGTTACGACCGAATACGGCTCCATTCTGCTCGTAAACTTGCACTCTCCGAGCACCACCAAGACGCTGAAGAAGTTTGCCTTGACTTCCTCGAGTGAGATCAAACCTTTTGACGTTACGCACGCGTCCTCAGCGTTGGAGGGGACCGTGGTGCTCTCCACGTCGCCAGGAGACGGAGATATTCGCGTCTGGCTGCCGGAGATCGCTCGGGAGGTGGCCACCTTCCACGTCGCCACTGCGGCCTGTACATGCTTCGCCGTCAATCCATTCGCTTGGCCTGCGGGTGGAATGGCACAGTCCATGGTCATGGCTGGCTACAGCGACGGAAGTTTGCGCGTGTTCGACCTGCGTAGCATGCGAATGTTGGCGCAGTTCGAGCTCGCACCGGCTTCTCTCCAGGTTGCGCGCTACGGAGGCGGCTCACTCGCTCGGATCACGTTCGTGGGCGCCGTGGCAGCACTAGTCGTCACGAGCGAGCACCGCGTGCTACTTCTGGATCTCTCCAACGGCTTGGGGTTTCCCGAAGACGCATCGAATGCACCACGTGGCGGGGAAATGCCGTCAGTGACACGCTTTCTTGAAGGAAGCAAGAAGAAGCCGCAGCTGAAGCTCAAGACGAAGCCACAGACCCGCAATCCCGGTGCGAAACGCGAAATCGTGTACCGGGAACTGCCATTGTTGCCGTCGAGCAGCAGTCGAAGGAAGCGACTCTGCAGTCGTCTTGGGGCCCAGACGGATGCACAATTACGCGTGGAAGTGGGCGCGATCGACGTGCTGCTCGACTCCAGATGCGGCGACCGCCAAGTTGGCAATGACGCCGACATCCACCCGTTCCTGATCGTCGTGCAGTACACCGGGCCATCCATGAAGTCCAGGGGGAACGAATGTGCGGTCAAAGTGTTCGCTGGTCGTCTCGGGACAGCGCTGAACGACGAGAAAATAACTCCTATGGACGAGTGGAGCTTGAGCCCACGCACGGAACTCCACAAGGCCGTGGCCATCTTCACGCCGACGTCATCTCTGGAAGAACTACGTGTGCTTTATCCCTGCCGACTGCGGCACAGCTCAAGTATCCTACCGTTAGGCAAAGCTGAAGAGGACAAGTGGTGGTGGGGCCTTGCGATCCGCGACAACGCGCAGCGGCACGAAAGCCAACGTCTAGCCTTCGCCATCTCCAGCTTCTTCCTGGAGAGTCCAGTAGCACTCAGACGTTTTCAGCGTGTGAAGTCGACTGCATCTGAAGCACAAGAGATGGTGCTCATGGTAGATCAAGCGGGTCGAATGGCAGCTCTCGACTGGGCTGGATACCGATTGATCCCTACTGACACACGAGTCGCACGAGTGTCAGACTTGAGGCTGCAGTCCAATGCTACGGGCGCGGGAGGCCACGACAACACGCTGATACTCTCTTCATCTTCGTCACCTGTGGGCAAACGTAAAGAAGTGGGCCAACTGGCTGTTGGAATTCTCCGCTTCGAGGCGCGGTGACGTCTCCCAACTTACAGAGCGACCAAGAACGGCAGCCACAAAGAGACCAAGTGCAGTTAGCGGCGAAGCACGCCAAGGAGACAAGCAGCGCGCTGCGGGGCGCCACGTTTCTTGAGTGGAGAGGAAACTCTCGTCACGGAAGTGTCGTCAATCTACTCCTGCTTGATCTCGCCGCAGTCCTCAATGATGACCGGCACGCTGAAGCCAAAGCAATAAAAAAACACACAGACAACAATCACCGCGTGAGCACGGGAGCAGCACATCCAAAGGCAAGTGTGGTAGAAGGGTAGGACGCGTTCATACCGAGTGGCACCCGAGTTGCTGCCCTCGGCCTCCATGGCCTTGAGCAGCTCCTGGCCCTCCGTCAGCTGTATGGATCCCAATCAACGGCATCAAAACACACACGGATCTACCGCGTTAGTCTCTCGAACGACTGACCTGACGTATATCAAGCGACACACTGCGCTAAACTGAGCTGGGCTGAGCTTACCTTGCCGAAGACAACGTGGGCAGTGTCCAGCCAGGGGCAGTCCACGGTGGTGAGGAAGAACTGCGAGCCGTTGGTGTTAGGGCCGGCGTTGGCCATGGACAGCACGCCCGGGCCCTCGTGCTTGAGCGCAAACTTCTCGTCCGCGAACTTCTCGCCGTAGATGCTCTCGCCGCCCGTGCCATTGCCGCGCTGCAGCGTCACCCGAACGTACCAGACCGCGTTAGCATGCCGCACACAGGAGCAAGCAAGCCCAAAAACGGAGGTGCTACTACATGTAGTAGGCAACATGTGCAAGTTGTCGCGGTGGCGCGTCGTACCGTGAAGTCGCCGCCCTGGCACATGAAGTTGGGAATGATGCGGTGGAACTTGGAGCCCTTGTAGTGCAGCGGCTTGCCCGACTTGCCCACGCCGGCCTCGCCCGTGCAGAGCTGGCGGAAGTTCTCGGCCGTCTTGGGCACCACGTCCGCGCGCAGCTCGAAGACCAGGCGGCCGCTGGGCTCGCCGCCGATGGACACGTCGAAGAACACGGACGGGTTCTTAGCGCTGGCCGAGCTGAAGCGCGCCGCGCACGCAGGCGACAGCTTTTTGCTCGCGGCCGCCAGGGCGGGGCCGCGCATGGACAGCATCTTCATCAACATGTTGGCGCTAAAGGATCTCTTCCGCGTGGACGTTCAAAGGCGAAAATGTGTGGAGGAGGGCTCCAATGTGGGAGGAATGACCGCTAATCTGCTTTAGTGACTCCAACGGATTGCTATCGCGGGCGCGCAATGATGCTGGAGCTGGAGCTAATGAAGCGCCGGCGGCAGCTCATGGAGGCGACGGCCACGCCGCTGGCCGCCCATGCGGCGGCCGGCGAGGCTAATGAGCACAAAGAGGAGCTTCTTCCGCTCTCTGTGGTATCTTCAGCGCCTACAGTAGCCCCTGCGGCACTGGTGAAGCGATCGGAGATCCCGGCCGAAGACAAGCTGCGTGTGCTGGCGTGGCACCACGCGAACGGAGGCAACCAGCGCCGCACGGCCGCGCACTTCCAGGCCACCGAGGCGCGCTTTCGGAGGCTGAGCCAAGCCACCGTGAGCCGCTGGCTGCTGGCGGAGCAGCGTTTCCGGGCGCTCGTGCGCGGCAACCACGCGTCCGTGATCCGCGAGAAGACGGTGCGGCATCCAGAGGTGGAGCGAAGCGTGGCGCTCTGGCTGGCCCGCCTGCCGCTGGCCGAGCGCGCGCGACTGACAGGCAAGGACGTGAAGAGCATGGCGCGCCGTGTATACGACCACCTGCAGACGCCCGCGGCGGAGCGCCTGGAACTCTCCAACGGCTGGCTGAGTCGCTTCCAGGCGCGACATGGCCTCAAGCTGCACAAACCTCAAGGTGACGCCTTTGCGACGGCCAGAGACCTGGTGGCCACTGAGCGTCGCCGGCTACAACGTGCCATTGGCGCCTTCTTGTCACCTGGAGAGGGTCGTAGCGACAGAGCGAGCCGGTCGCTGGCGGACGTGTGGCATGTGGACGAGACCTCCTTCTTCTTCGACTGCAGCCCAGTCTCGACAGCTTCTACTATTGTTAAAGACGGTGACGAAGGCCAAGCTGCGGTGGCAAAGACGTATAGGAGACTCACGCTCACGCTGGCGGCGAACGCGACGGGTACGGAGCGATTGGAGCCGCTGTTCGTCGGACGTGAGGCCCGGCCAAGTTCCTTTGACGGACCGAGCGCCCAGGAGCGCGACTTCCAGCTCTACTCTAGCAGCAGCACGGCGTGGATGACGCCCAATGTCTTCAGTGCGTGGCTGCAGACGTGGAACCAGCAGTTAGCGGCCGTTGGACGCCAGGTGCTGCTGCTGTTGGACCCGTCCTGGTGCCACATGACGGACCTCACGGGCATCAGCAACATCCATCTCGTCTTCTTGTCGCCACTGACTTCGGAGCTGGTAAAGCCGAGCTGTCTGGACCTCAGTAGCGCCTTCCACGCACTGTATCGACGCTCAGTCGTGCAGCGTGCTCTGGAGAACCTCGTGAGCCGAGAGAGCAGCGTTGAGGCTACTTGGAATGAAGCCGATCTCTTTGAGATCTCTCAGCTGGACGCGATGAACTTGGCCAAGGCAGCGTGGCAAGAGGTGGGGCCTGACACGTTAGCGCGAAGCTGGCGCCAAGCCCAGATCCTGCCTGTTGAAGCTGAGAGAAGCGAGGCTGAGAGGACAAAGTTGACGGACGTGCAGGAGCTACAAGGAGCGCTGGATGCACTGGCTAGCGAGGCAGCAAGGCGAGACCAGCCTCTGACGCTCATTGCGGCGGGGGAATTCGTTCAACTGGGACTGGACGACGCGCTGGGGAGCAACTTGGGTGCGGCGGCTCTCGTGGCGTTGGTGCGGGACGCTGAGCGAAACGACGGTGACAGTAAGAGCAAAAGCAGGAAGCGGAAGGGCAGTGCGATGGACGACGGAACCACTTCCGTCGGTGACGCGCACGAATCAGCCCGCGAAGCTCCAAGTCCGCGTGCTTCGTCGCCGAGTGGGACCAAACCAACTGGCCTCTCACCTCCTTCCGTACGAACGTCTCCATCAGCTGAGCCAGCCCCCGCCGTGACCGCGGAAGAAGGCTTGAGCTCCTTGGTGACGATGGAGAACCACTGGCGTGCGACAGGGACGAAGCTTCCTGCCGATATGCTGGAGCTGCTGCAACGAACTCGCGCGAAGATGCAGCGTGAATTCGCATCGATTCCGTCCGGTTTCATGTCGAGAGGGACGGGAGAGCACGCTTCCTCGTTGGACTAATCTCCTTGCCGTTTGTCATACTGGGGCACTGTGTCCCGGGTCCGACAGTTGATCCTTCGTTGCCAAGGAATGGAGATTCTTCTCTGTTGGCTGGAACCAGTCTGACTTTTCCGGCCACCAGAACACAGCAGCAGCAGAACCGCTCGCTATGGACGACATCGCGAATGATCTTCCTCCGGGGCTATCCAAGAACGTGCTGAAGATCCGGACTCGCTTCCGGCAGAGGTTCCACCTGGGCGACAGAACGACGACCTTCTCGACAAGTGGAGCGACAATGGAGAGCGAAGACAAGGATTACCGGTGGGATGAGGTGAGTCCAGCGACCTCAACGGTGACTAGCAGACTCCAAGCGAGTCCGAATACGAGTTTCAGAGTGGCTCCGACTGTGATTCAAGCTCGATCCCCTGCTCCAGCTTCGACTCCGCGTCGCCAAGCTCCAGCTCGAGCGACAACGGAGAGCGTGGCAGTTCGAACTGGTATCCCCAAAGGGCTGCGCTTCTTCGCGATCAAAGAGGCCCACAGCTACGCGTGGCAGTTCGTGCAGACGTCGCACCGAGTCTTCGACGTGGACACTCGCCATTTCCCGTACGAATTGGTGCGTAGGCAGCGTCTGAAGGACTACGAACGCCGGCACGAACAGCATACGACCCCTCTCAGCGGCCAGCGGCATCAATTTATGCACTGCTTCGACGACAAGTTCGCCCGGGCTGCGGTGGAGAGATTCCAAGGCGCGACGTGCGAACAACCTATGGCCGTGAAGGCGTGCTTCGGGAGACTTTTCTTCCGTTTGGTGACCCTCCAACCCCAGCGAAGCTACCGCTGGAGCGAACTTCGTGACGCGCGCCGCAACGCCGACGCCAAGTCGAGCTGGTCCAACGTGTGCATCCACGAGGACTGCGCCTCGCTTGATGCACTGATTGAAGCGCTGCGTCAGAAGCAATCGGAGGCTGAGACGCAGTCGTCGCCCCTCAAGCTGGTGGTGCATTGCACCTCTCCGCGAGAGGAAGGCCAATTCAAGCTGGTGTATCTTCACCAAGCAGGCCGTTGGACGTTCAAGGAAGCGTACAAGAAGCCGACGACATATGCGTATCACGATATTTCCCTGGCGGACGGTGTGGACTTCCGCATCAAGGTATACTCGCGAGCTCCGGTGGTGGACGGAGCGTGGTGGACACCCGCCCAACGTGCGATTCGCTTTTCCCAGCGGGACCGGGACGACCCGTTCTCGACGCGAGTCTCGCTCTCGCCGGATACGCCGAAGTGCTTGAAGATCGTGTTCACCAGCATCACGAGGACGGAGGCGGACGTTGACTTTGCCGGGCTGCACTTCCAGCTGGACAAGAACCGAGACAGCACGTTCCTGCGAGCATACCCGCCGCGGTACGTACTGGCGAAGAAGGACATAAGCGAGAGCTTGGAGGTGCTGATTAAGCAGCTCGTGCAGGTCCTGGCCGTGTTTGCTGCGGATGACTGAGAGCTGGAGGGAGTGAGGGCTGTAGGATCGCTGCAGTCGTTGTCCTTGTCGTATTTTGACTTGCTTTTCGCTTTTCAACTTGATCGGAATCGATGAACCTTGTTGGGTAGGAATGACTATGAGTGTTGTAGTCCAATAGCTTCTTCCGTACGCGAGTCTTTGCGACCTCTTCTCGGTAGATGGTCGCTTGCCCGCCTTAGTTGTGGGGTATGAGGCGGCGGGGTGGACGCCGCAGTACCAGGAACGCCAACAAGCCACAGCATACGCCCGTGGCGTGCGCCGTCCGCGGAGCAGAGCCAGGCAACCCAAGCAAGTGGCCGCCTTCGTCGCGGATCAACCAATGCGCGCAGTAGAACCACATGAACCAGCGCAGCCAGCGGCGAGACATGGCGAGGCGTGACGGCGGGTACAGCAGTGCATTGAGCGCCACGACGCTATCCACGGCACCAGCAACACCGCTCTGCGACTCCCAGAGCGGCACGAGCCGTTTCGGAAGGAGATCTGGCGCTTGAACATTCAGCGCTAGCGTCACCACGTTTGCGAGGGCGCCGCTGGTGAAGAAGAGCGCCAAGAAGCGTGATCCGCCCAGTGTGCGGCACACTTCTCGGCCGCAGATCGCGAGCGCCACGAGGTTGGGCAGCTGCGCCTTGGCGAGCAGCGCCGAGGTGCAGAGCGTGTGCACGCGGCCGTGCGCCAATTGGTCGCGCGATACCACGAAGTGCTTGGTCATAAAGCCACTGAGCTGCGGGTCCCGTGACGCCATCGTCGCGCCGCACATGGTCGTCATGAGCCCAACGAGCGCGAAAGTGGAGCGTCTTGGCGGGGGCGGCGGGAGCACGGGCGGCCTCTTGCTGGCGAGCGCGCGCTGGTGCGGGAGACGAGAGGGCGTGCACGCCCAGGCCGCGCGGTGCAAGCCCGCGGGCTTGGCGCTACATGTAGCCACTCGCAGCATTGTGGTCGGTGCCTTGCAAGTCGGAAGATGCAGGAACAATTTCCACGTCAGCTTGAAGAAGGAACGGTCGCCGCGAGACCATGTTTTGACCAATCACACGGCAAGGTAGATGTTTGGGTCGTCCTCATTGGCCCACCTACTGTTTCCGGAATCGATGGGGTGTTTTCATTGGACAATAATGAAGCGAGACGGAAACTGCTCGCGGCATGGCAGGACCAAGTCGCGCCGCTTGCATCCTCGCTTGGCTGGCCGTCTCGGTGACGACCGACCCCCGATGCGGCAATGGAGGACGCAGCAACGGCTGCATGTCCGGGCTGAGCTCAGCTGCCGAAACGGCGGGATCCAACGCGCAAGACGACCTGCTCGGCAGCCTAACCACTTCGACCTCCATTCTACTTCCGAGAATCGAACGGTAGCTAACGACGAAAGCCCGAACAAACACCTCCGTCGTCTCCTCACTGCGGCGCCGGTGCGTGTAGCACCACCGTGTGCTTGGGCAGCTCGGCCGTGTCACAACTTGTGGCACTGCACGCGGTGCGGCTCGACGCTGCCAGCAGCGGTTCAGCGCCCCGACTGGTACCGGCGTGTCGCGTGAACCGGGCTGTGTGGCTGGCGCATGCTCCTCCGTGAAAGACAAGAGTTCAGACGCGTGACTGGCGAGCCGGAGCTCTCGTGCGCGCCGACCTTTTGGCGCGAGCTGCTTCTCCTGCAGAGACCAAGCAGACGAGCTGCTTCGTGCCTTTGTGTGCATGGCGAAGCCATGTCGAGTCGCGCATGAGCGTTGTTGATTTCCGCTGAGGGTTCTTCCGACAAACTCGGCCCCAATCGCAGGCTGCAACGACAAATCCGGCTAAAACGTGCGCTGCTGATTGGCTGTTTTCACTTTTCCAGCACGAATTGTCGCGATTCCCGAATTCCGGCTCCTTTAGAAAATGTTTTGTTGCTGCAAACCCTCTACGTTCTAATACCATTTACGTAAACCGTCTGTTGATTTCGCTCCATTCCGTTTAAACGAGTCGCAACACCCGCGGAAACACATATCCGACAGTTGGTGCTGTCCAGGACGATGACACTTTACCTGCGATACCTCATGGGTGGTATTCGAAAGAAATGGAATGGACCACGAGCGGGTGTCACCCCTACAGGGCGCTGCAACGGCGTCGCCGACTTGGCCGACACAATCGAGTTTGAGTGCCGGTGGCTGAATCCGGCTGAAGGCGAAGGCGCGAAGCGAGCGAGGAAGCAAGCACGGCCGTTCCGCGCGCCGTGGCTGACCCGGACGCCCGCCACAGCCGGCAGGAGGCCGACAGACGCTTGCGCAGCCGCGCAGCCTGCGCTCCGACGCGCAGAGGCGGCTCCAGCCGAGAGATCGCGCGAGAAACGCAGCCATGAGCTCGTCGGCCACGTCCGCGCGCGTGACGGACCGCATGCGGAGCTTCAAGAAGGGCATCGACGCCGACGCGACGCGGCGGCGCCGCGAGGACACCACCATCCAGATCCGCAAGAGTATCAAGGAGGAGCGGCTTAACCAGCGGCGACGCATGATCTCCTTGGTATGGTCTGCGTCTTTGCGTCTTTGCGTCTCTGTGACTTTGCACATAGCCAACGGCACAGCCGCGTGCGCTGGTCAAACAGCAAGGGAATAGGCGGCTATGGACGCAGTGGTGGAGTGCACGCGCTGGGTTCGAGCTCCTCTCTCGCGCTACCTACGGCGCGGGAATGTGGCTGACGAATTGCTTGGTTGGTGATGACACGTCTACTTACCGCAGACTGAACAGAACGCAGGCGGCACCAACGCGGACATGGTGAGCAGCGGCGACGACGCCATCTCGCAGCCCAGATCGCTCAATGGCGTCAGTGTACGTGCTCTTTGCGCCTCGGTGGTCCACGACGCTAGCTTGGGCGTCCCCAGTATGCCACCTTGGGCTCACATGCCGCCATCTCTCTGCTTTGGCCCCGCAGGTGTCGGACTTACCGCGGATCGCCGCGATGATCCAGTCGCTAGACCTACTGGAACAGACCACGGCGGTCTCTCAGCTGCGCCGGCTCCTGTCGCTGGGTACGTGGAAAACGGCGACGAGTGCGTTGGCGCATCGAAAAGGAGCGCGGTCTGACGCTTGCTCCTGCCGTCGTGTCTGGTGTATTGTGTACTGTTTGCTGTGCTGCGCACTGTAGAGCACAACCCGCCTATCGACGAAGTGATCCACCTAGGCGTGGTGCCGCTGCTAGTGGACTTCCTGCGGCAGCACGACCGCCCGGAGCTGCAGTTCGAGGCGGCATGGGCACTCACCAATATTGCGTCAGGCACCACGGCGCACACGGAGGCGGTGATCAACTGCGGCGCCGTGATGCTGCTGTGCGAACTGCTCTTCTCCAAGAACGAGGACGTGTGCGAGCAGGCCGTGTGGGCGCTGGGCAACATCTCGGGCGACTCGCCGCAGTGCCGCGACCTGGTGCTCAATTCGGGCGCCATGATGCCGCTGCTAGCCGTGCTGCGCCAGTCGTCGGGCAAGATGAGCATCCTGCGCAACGCCACGTGGACGCTGTCCAACTTTTGCCGTGGGAAGCCCAAGCCGGACTTTACGCTCGTGCGGCCGGCGCTGGACCTGCTGCCGCACCTCATCCACTCGCCCGACGAGGAGGTGGTCACGGACGCCTGCTGGACGCTCTCGTACCTCTCGGACGGCTCCACGGAAAGCATCCAGGCCGTGATCGACGCCGGCGTGTGTCGCCAGGTGGTGGACCTCGTGGGCCACACGCTCACGTCCATCCAGACGCCGGCGCTGCGCACCATCGGCAACATTGTGACGGGCAACGAACAGCAGACGCAGGCGATGCTGGACCTAGCGGTGCTGCCGCGCCTTGTGCCGCTGCTCAAGCACGAGAAGAAGCTCGTCCGCAAGGAGACGTGCTGGACCATCTCGAACATCACGGCGGGCACGGCGAGCCAGATCCAAGAGGTGCTGGACGCCAACATGATCCCGCCGCTGCTCTACCAGCTGCTCTCGCTCGAGTTCGACGTGAAGAAGGAGGCGGCCTGGGCCATCTCGAACGCCACGTCCGGCGGCACCACGGAGCAGATCAAATATTTAGTACAACAAGGTACGTACGCCCTGCCTCCGGTCGGCTTCATCCTGCCCTGGCCTGGGCTGGACTCTCTCTCTCTGGGTTCTTCTCGGGTTGTTTACACCTGTGGGCAGCGAGTTGATGGCCGAACTGACGGGACTGACCGCGTCTTCGGCTTGTGATGTGTCGGGCGCAGGGTGCATCCCGCCGTTAGTGAAGCTGCTGGACTCGCAGGACCCGCGTGTGATCAACGTGTCGCTGGACGCGTTGGAGAACATCCTACGGGCGGGCGAGGCGGATATGGCGGTGGGTGACTCGGAGAACCGCATGGCGCGGTATATCGAGGAAGCGGACGGCATCGAGCTCATCCAGAACCTGCAGTTCCACCAGGAAGAAGGTACGAGCCGCTGGCAACACCCACGCACTCGTACACGCACTGAACTAACTCACTCGTGCTGCACTTTGCTGGTGTCCTCGGCTGTCCCACTGCGCCGCTGAACACGCAGAGATCTACGAAAAGTCGCTGCGGATTGTACGCGACTACTTCGACGGCGAGGACGAGGAAGACTTTGACGTGGCGCCCGAGATGGACTTTGGCGCACAACAGTTCGCCTTTGGGGTGGGGCCTGGCGAGGCCGCCGCGGCTGCGGCTCCTCCTGCTGCAGCAGCCGTGCGCTTTAACTTTTGAGCAGGGCCGTGGTCGCCCGCCACTCGCCTGGGTTCCCCACTAGCCAGCATAGGATCCCCTGTCGAACCTTGCAGCACGCCAAAGCAATACGAAAGGGCCGTGGTGTCTGGGTCCCAACATCGTTCTGGTGTCCGCTTCGATGGGGAAAAAGATGCAGAGGTCTTCCTTGCTCGCTCCGGTTTATATAGGGAAAGAGGTGGTCGACTCGATGGCAGGCTTCCTCCCGCCGCGACGCGACGCGGTGGCCGCACGCGCTGCCTGCCCCAGCATCCAGTGGCGAGTTGCCGGGTCTGTGGCAGCAGCACGTCTCGCACGAGAGGGGAGGAGACTCGGGGCCTCTGCCTGCCACGCTATTCGCTGCCGTACGTGGGCACCACGAGGATGTGCCACTGGTGCAGCCAGCAGCAGGCCCTGCGCACAACCGCAAGGAAAGCAGCGCACGCGGCGCAGTGAGCGTCACTGGCCCGACATTGACGTTCCACGGTCGTACAAACAAAGCGGGGAAGGAGGGGTTTTGCCGTGGGGGCGTCGGTGAAACGTACCAGAACATCCAGAGGCAGAAGCCCGTCATCAAGGCCAGCAGCGTGAAGACTCTGCACACGAAGACACGCGAAGATGCAACAGCGCATGCATGCACACGCACAAGGTGATTCTCCTCAGTCCCTGGTGCGCGTCGGTCGCTGCAGATCTGATCTTGCTCCTGGTGGCGAGAAAGCCACGTACTCTGCGTTCTCGCGCCCCATCTTGCCCGTGACGCCCATGACCACGCCACCGAAGCAGGCCAGTAGCGTCAGCACCAAGTAGGTGATCGAGCCGTTCCACAGCGGCGCCGGGATGTCCATCATGCTCTGCTCTGTGCGCCGCGCGTCCTCTTCGTCGTGCTTGGCCGGATCCGCACCGCACTGCGCTGCGCTTTGCTTCGCTGCTTCTCGAGCCGTCGCACGGCCCGCTCCCTTCCGGTGGCGTGGCCCACACCACATATGTGGGCCACGCCATCTCGTAGTGTTGCATCACACTTTACAAGCATCATACAAAAACCAAGTACAGATGGTCAGGCTGTACCTGCCGCCGCTCCAAATGACGTCCGCTTCATTTTCAGAGTTGGTGACGCCCATGCTTCTCTGTGCTGAAGGTGTCCAAGTGCGAGAACCCGGTGATGGCGCAAAAGCTCGTCATGTCGATGCACTTGCTGCTTCTGCTGCGAATCGACGACGCAATGCAATTTTGCGCTCAGCGAGCGACACAGCAGCCAGTGAAGACGCACGATCTTGAGCAAGACGGGCTTGAACTCTGATCGAGGTGGCGTGGCGCTGATAGTTACCGCGAAGCATGGCCAAACTTCCGCAACCCGGTACTCGGCAGACGCGCCTATGCTCATGGCCATGAGCGCGACACTTGAGCCCATTCGCCACTCGAGAACGGCCTTCCACAGCACAGAGTCGCTTTTCGCCGTGACGTCGACAGACACCACCGCGAGCGCGAGCATTCTTGCAGTCTGGAACT
>JAADYJ010000205.1:0-31139 GCA_023338205.1 Halophytophthora polymorphica | reverse complement strand
GCTGCGAAGGCAAGGCCAGATGCCCATTGTCCGATTCGCGTCGCGGCGCACGCATCCGCCACTCGACCCCCTGCTCCACCACCTCGCTCGCTCTCACGCACTCCCAATACCAGTCGATAGTCGCCATGCCCAAGAAGGAGACGGGCGCGCTGCAGGCGCCCACCGGGGCCGACTACGAGAACCTCATGTCGCCCGCCATCGGCGCGGGCCGTGGCCGTGCAGCTGAGTGCACCGAGCATGGTGGCAAATCGCAGAAGTGCAGTCTATTTTAACCAATCATGGGATTGTTGGTAGTTTTGGCCAATGGAATGCTACATTTCGTGGCCTGCGAAGCACTGGGTGAGATTCACACGAAAGCGGAGCAAGGAAGCACAGCAAGATGAGCGCGAGGACGCAGGTGCTAGGCGGCTACCGCCGCCTGCTGCGTGCCAGCCGGCAGGCGTTCCGCGGAGACGACTATGCGCTGCAGCAGGCGCGCGTGGCTCTGCGCGAGAACTTCCAGGCGAACCGCGACGTGTCGGACCAGGAGGCCATCGCGGGGATGATCCAGGGCATCGACGAGGCCGAGGGCATGCTGCTGCACAACATCGTGCAGGGCAAGGCGGCGGAGGGTGTGGAGAGCGGCGCGCCGCACTTCCAGGTGGAGCTCACGGACCCGCAGCGCAGCTCCATGCGCAAAGATGAGGAGCTCATGCCGCTCACGGAGAAGTCGGCCGACAAGCCGCTGGTCATGAACTCGGGCAACGTCTGCCAGCGTCCCGAGTAGGCGACCCAGAGCGCCGTTGTTTCGACCAAGGGGAGGAAAAGCGAGGCTCTCATTGCCCGTCGCGAAGATTGACCCTCGTCTCGACTCGGGCGTATCCCAGTATCAGTAATAAACGAGTCCTCGAGGCCACATGCGCTTCCTCCTTCCATCTAGCGTCTACTACGCTTTGCGTAGATTCTAGAGCGTGTAGCTTGCTATGCGTGAAGGCATAGTGTAATAAACGTCGTCCTGCAGCCCAATGGCGCACTCCATCACCACGCAAAAGGTAGCGCACTGGTCAAACTACACAAGAGAAATGTGTAGCCTCGGACGTAATCGCTTTACACGAGTCGAGTTGGTCATGCAGAACGCTACGTTTGTTGCGACGCCACGCCATCCAGCGGGTTACCCCTCCGTCTAAATTCTACACACTCAGTAGGCGGCAGCAGAGCGCACACGGCGCCAGGGCCGACGCGTCGTGGTCTCCGTCGTCGCCCAATCGGCCAGCTGTCTGCCTGCCTGGCGCCCCGGCGGCGTCTAGTCAGCCTTGATCTGCGCCGAGCCGCGGCTGAGCTGCCAGGCGTCGTATAAATATTTGCCGTTGAGCATGTCGACGAGTGTGCGGAAGGTGGACTGCTGCTTCTTGGCGCCGCCAGCCTTGCCGCTCTTCTCGTCCTCGTCGTCCTGCGTGAGCGACGCCATCTCGGGCTCCGTCATGGCCTGCGAGAGCCCGATCATGGCCACCAGCAGCGACAGCAGCAGCAGGATGTAGCGCAGCGGACACATCTCGGGCGCGGGGGCTTCGCTCTCGGGCGGCGGCGGCGAGTGGCGGGGCGGGAAGTGACCGCGCGCTGTCGTGCACGAGGTCAATTGGGAACTGGTAAAGGCCTCCTGGCGTCGTCGTTTGGCCTGGCCTGCGCGTCCAAGTCCCACCCCATCCGGGGCAAAGGTTGACAGGACCCTATTACACTTCAATACCAGCCAATCCGAAGCGAGGAAAACGGGGCTTTCCAATCACGTTTGACGGTAAATCAGTGATATTTCCCAGTCCTGGCGCCCGATTTGTAGTTCACCACGGGCGTCACCTCACTGGGCAGAGGCCGCACGACAGCTCACGCCCGTCGCCCAACCCACCACCTGGCCGAACGGAAATAGACGACCTGTCATTACGTACCCTTGCTAATCCGATATGGACGACCTCAGACGCTCTACCAGGTTTGACCTGTGAAACGGAATTTCTGCCACCGCATCTGGTCAGAGCGGGTTCAGAGCACCAATCTGTTGGGAGTCAGAATGGGCTGTGCGTCTCCAAACCTCTGGAGGGGGTTGCTGGTGGCCACGCGGTGATCGCTTGACACTTCGAGGGGCACGCGTCGCGCTGGCCACTCCAGTCCAGTTGGCCGCTTGGCAGAGAGCAGCCACGCTTGGCATCTCCGGGCCCAATGCAGCAATGCAGCAATGCAGCATTGCAGCACGGGCGCCGAACTGAGGAGCCTGCAACGGAACTGCCAGCTCGGCGAGCGGACAACCGCCATCCCGGTGGTCCGGCCTTTGTCGGAAAGGTGGGCCACATCACAAGATAAAGCTGGCTCGTGGCACAATCTCGAGCAGAGAGAATACGCCACCAGCTGGATGTGCCACAATCGCCATCAACCAACACTCTGACAATGTCCAGCACCAAATGTAGCCATGTAGCCGCGCCCTTTCATGTCGCTGTTCACTTGGGCCCAAACGCGACCGAGAACGACGGCATCGACTGCGACGCGTGGAAAATGCCGCCGCCGCTGGATATTGCGGCGGTGGACGCGATGGACGCCGGTGCGTCGCTAGAAGGCGCGGACTCGTACACCGCGCCCGTCGAGAAGCGGCCGCCGCGGCTGTGGAGTGCCAGCGCTGCATCACCAAGCAAGTCCGTTCGTTAGTTCGCACGTAAGCCCAGCGCGATATCTCCCCGTCGCGAGGCATTTACCACCAAACCGAGAGAGAGAGTCTTACCTCGCAGCATCCGCGTTAGGTCGGACGTTTTCTCCAGGTGATACATGGCCTGAATCACAACCAGTGCAAGGCAAACGCGCGGGATGTCAGACACAAAGCAGGCAAGCGTGAGACGGTGAGAGCCCAGCATACCTCCGTCTTGTTGGACCCGATGTGACAACTGTAGACGCTAGCGTGCTTCGACAGTGCCGACGTCGAGCCTGCATCCACGTCGCTCAGCTGCAGCGGTGGAGGCGGCGGTGGCACTTCACCACTTGAGGCCTCCGTGGGCACCGGCGTCTGCAGCGGTGGCTGCGGGGCCTCCTTCTTTGCAAGCTCGTGCTGCTCCTTAAAGTACGTGAAGAGCTCGTCGTCCTCGAGTCCGTTGCCTGCGCAAAACACAAAGTCCAGCTGCGACTGCGACAGTGGCTGCTGCAGCGGTTGGTCCCGACGCGGCGACGGCGGTCTCTGCTGCTCGCGCAGACGACTCTGTCTCGGCGACAGACCTTCCCGTCGGCCAGTGTTCACGGGGGAGCCTGGCGCAGACAGCGGCCGAAACAGCTTGAGGATCTCATCCAGCAGCACCGTCTTGGTCACGCCCTGGAGCCGCACTTCCACGCGGTTCGTGCCTTGGACGACCTCGAGCGGCAGGTTGCACAGTACGTCTTCCAGGTTCACCTGCATGTCGCGCGCCTGCATGGGCCCAAAGATCGGGTCCGTCTCGCCGTACGACCACGTGAGCGAGCTCTCCTTGCTGTCAATGCGACTGCCAGGCGTGCGCTCGGTAAAGTACTGCATAATCGGACGCACCACCTTCTTCCAGGACGGGTCCGTGTCTTCCGCCATCACCTGCCACGTAGTATCGTGCGGCATGCGGTAGAAGTAGCCCGACTCGGCCACGACGCCCACGCGGTCGTCCGACAGCCAGCTGTTGATGACACTGCGCTCGTGTGCACTCACAAGCACCACCGTGTTCTTCTTGTCGCTCGCCAGTGCTTCCACCAAGCGCTTCACGAACGGCTTGGGTGGAGCCAAGGCCGCCTGCTGTGGATCGTCAAGGAGGGTTCCTTCGTAGTCGAGCACCAACAGGCGACGGCTGCTCCGCGCGTAGGCGCTCATCACTTCGACGCTGGGCAGCTTCACCAGCTTCTTGGCTGTCGTGGACGAGCGCGAGACGGCGTCCTCCAGGTCCGAGAGGAAGCTCTTGCCCCAGAAACTGGCCGTGTGCGTCTTCACGTAGCGGTAGAGGTTGATCTGTCGGTACTCGCGCTCCATTAGTGGCAACGCGAGCGCGTAACTCAGCGCGTTGGCCATGTCGCTCGTGTTCCACGGGTTCACGCGGATGGCACCCGATAGTGACTGTGCGCTGCCTGCGAACTCGCTCAAGATGAGCACCCCAGGGCCTTCGCGGCGCGGCTCGCACGGCTTGCTCTGGCACATGACGTACTCGTGGCTCACCAGGTTCATCCCGTCGCGTATGGAGGTCACAATGCACACATCGGCCACATTGTAGAGCGCCACGAGCTCGCTAGGTGACACAGAGCGGTGGATGTAGTGCACGGGCGAGTGCGTGAGTGTACCGAAGCGGCCGTTGATGCGTCCCACCATCTCGTTCACGCTAGCCGCCAGCAGTTGGTACTCTTGCACGCCAGTTCGCGACGGTACGGCGATTTGGATGAGGATCACGTCTCCTCGTCTCTCGGGGTACATGGACAGGAAGCGCTCCATGGCCAGCAGTTTGTGCGGGATGCCCTTGATGTAGTCCATGCGGTCCACGCCAATGATGATCTTGCAGCCCGCGAACTTGTCGCTCAGCTCGCGGATCCGTCCCTGTGTCACGTCCGAGTTGAGGATCTCCTCAAAGTGCTCCGGGTCGATGCCAATGGGGAAGACGCCCACAGCCGAGAAGTGGTCTTCGCGTTCGATGCCCTTGGGCGATGACTGCGCACCAGGCACGCGCGCACAGGCCGAGAGGAAGTGACGCGCATAATCGTATGTGTGAAAGCCTAGTAGGTCGGCGCCTAGCAAGCCTTCCAGGATCTGTCGCCCCACAGGCAGCATGCGGTACATCTCGGCCGTGGGGAAGGGCGTGTGCAGGAACCAGCCGATCTTGCATCGCGGGTGGCGCTTGCGCAGGAGGGACGGCAGCATCATAAGGTGGTAGTCGTGCACCCAGACAAAGTCGCCTTCGCGGTAGACTTGATGCACGGCCTGGGCGAAGCGCTTGTTGGCTAGCTTGTAGGCGTCCCACTGGCGGAAGTCGAACTTCTTCTCGCTGCCAGGCCGGAAGAGCGGCAGCGGCACGTAGTGGAAAATGGGCCACAGAATGTCGTTGCTGAAGTCGTTGTAGTAGCGCGCCGCGATCTCCTTGGACAGGAACACGGGTACACAGTTGAACTCGCGCGCCAGCTTCTCACGCACCTTGCTCTGCTCGTCGTGCGGGATCTCCTCGCCCAGCCAGCCGATCCAGATGAACGGGACTTCGTCGCGGATGCCGTTCAGCGCCGTCACGAGGCCGCCCGAGCTCATGGAGAAGCTCCATTCGCCTGTCGCTTCATTGCGCTGGAAGGAAATGGGCAGTCGGTTGGACACCATGATGAGTCGGTGGCGCGCGTCCATTGTGGGCGGCACGATCTCTTCCTGCGGCTTGTCCGTTTGGATCTGCACCATGCTGAGTTGGCGCTGCAGCTCTTGGATGTTTACCAGCAACTGCTGCTCGCGCGCGTTCATTTCCATCACGTCCTCCTCGTCGAACGCCAAGCTTTCGATGTCGCGGGACGACGCCGCGTGTGACGACGCCCGCAGCTCGCCTTGGTCATCCCCTCCGGCGCCACCTCGCGGCTGGCTGCGCTCTATCTCGTCCGAGTCCGAGTCGCTGCGCGGCTGGTCTTCTTCGCTGTCGCTGTCGCTCTCTTCCCCCTCCTCGTCGGAGCGAGGAACGCGGCCGAAATGGTCCTCGCGGGCGTCATACGCGTCGATACTGGCGCGTCGCGGCTCGCGGCGGCCACCTGCAGCGCGTACAGACCGCCGACGGGCCTGCGAAGGATCCATCTCGTTCACAGCGCTGGCCAAGTACTCCTCATCCACCAGAATGGGATCCAGCGACGTGTCGTCACTCATGGCAGCCTCTCGTCGGCTCTGCACCCTGGAATTCGGCACCTGCGGTATCAATCGAAGCGCCTCTGTCTGATCTTGGCGCTTATGGAGGTCTGCGCGGCGGCGCGACGCTTCTTCAGCTCCGGGAAGCGGCGATCTACGTCGACTTCTTCCAGGCGCGTGGGGTAGCAACGGTCATATCCGCCTTCTGCCTGGTCCCGAGCCATCACCGAAAAGCTCGTTGGCCGTCGAGCCCAAAACGTGCAGTGAAAAGAGCCCAAAACGCTCCGAGGAGGTAAGACGCCCAAAATACATCGCTGCAAGTCCAAAACACCAAAATAGTGTGAATGAACGGACACGAATTTTGAGCATGGTCTTCTCGCGGAGACACTCTCAGCTCTGGAAGGAAGCGGACACATGGATGCAGTACAGAGACTGCTGCTGCTCCTTGAAGCTTCTCCGGCTGGCTTTGATGGAGGAGGGCCGAGCAACAAGCGCGACTCGCCTGCGAATGTTTGACATTTTTTGCGGCAGACTGAAGTGTCGAAATAGTGCTATCTCAACTCGGCGAGATGGGCGTGGCGACCTTTGGCCGCATTCTCCACCCAGAGCCTCTGTGTGACAAAGTATGGTGCTTTTCCAAATGCCACCGAATAAAATGGACAAAATGGGAATCGCAACTTCGTCGACGCTTGCCGCGCGCACCCCGCTGAAGTGGGAGTGCGGTGTCGTTACCGCCCCCTTCCAGCGCACGACTAGACTCTAGTTTTGAGGTTGCTGTGTTGGCACCCAGGCCACCACAGCAGATCGAATACGCGCTGGAATCGAGAGCCAGTGGTCGATTGCTACCTTTGCCCGGCACTCTTCAACATCTGTGTCGCACCTGATTCCGGGCCAGAGTAATCGCGCACGTAAATGCGACGGCAGCGAGCAATGGGTCCGGGAAGCAGAAGAGAGCGAATCGCCCCGGTCTCGTGTAGAAGGGCAGCACGACGCGCCAACAACTCGCCACGGCCGAGAACCCGCACGAGCCACTATAGGATTTGGCTGCGCGAAGGGGCTTCCTACATTGTCGACATCTCCAGGGAAGCTCCATCCTTTGTCACTTGGCTAGAACGGAGCCGATCGAGGAGCACCTCGTTTTCTTCGTTTTTATATTAACTACATTTCAAACCAATTACCACAGGTGCATCGACTATCAAAGAACATTGCTTGGTCTATAATTTCTCCCTGAGTCAGCAAAAATCCAAATACTTCTACTCACAGGTATTGAATATCTCCTCCATCCGGGCTCCCAGCTATCAACGTAAGAAGCCGACTCTCCCTCGCGCATGTCTTCAGTAGCGCCAGCCCAAGCGGAAGCTTCATCTCCTTCACCTCGTCGCAACATCTCCAGCCCGCCGGGCGACGGCAGACGGCCACGACGCCCCATTGGCTTCATTGCGGCGGCAGCAGGTGGAGAAGACCGCCACCACGCAGCTGCAGCTCGAGGCGCCGCCGACGCTCGCATTTCTAGACCCGCCACCACCCGCCACCGCCACGTCGGCCGGATGATGCCGATGCAAGACGCGTCGCTCTCCAGAGGCGGCCACGGGGCGACGCTGCCGCTCTCGCCTGTGCAGGCGGAACTGACGTCGTCCACACGCGCGCGCTACGCGGAGACGCACGCACTGTCGGTGCAGCTGGGCGAATCTCCGCCCAGATCGACGCCGACAGCTCAGTCTGGAACCCCGGGCAGCACGCGAACGCGAGGCACGTCGACTCCTCGTGCGCCGACGCCACGGGCGCCACCGGCCAGCTCGCCGTCCCAGCTGCAGCCTCAAGAGCAGGCGAGACGCCACCGTCACCGCCACGAGCACCGTACGCGGGGCAGCACCGTGGTGGCCTGGGTACCCGACAGTCTGGCGGAAAAGTGCTACCAGTGCCAGGCGTACTTCTCGCTCGTGCTACGTCGCCACCACTGCCGACGCTGTGGGAACGTCTTCTGCGACGCGTGCTCCTCGGCGCGGATCCCGCTCGTGGGCTCCGGCTTCTTGACGCCCGTGCGCGTGTGTGGCAAATGCCTCGTGGCTGCCAAGAAGGCGCACGCCAAGATGGTGCACGAGCGCCAGCGCGAGCAGCAGCTCCAGCCGCGCAGACACAGCGACGGCAGCCACGCCAGCGGTCGAGACCCCGCAGCGCCGCAAGAAGAGGTGCTAGGGCTCGCTAGCGGCTTCTTCTCGTCCTCTGGCGGGCCTCGAGACCGCCACCTCCATGCGCGGAACTGGGGCTCCCAGTCTGTCGTGCTGTCGCCATTCACGGCTGCAGGCGAGTCGACGCCTGGACGAGGCTTCTTCCGGGCGCCGCCAGGGCGGTATGAGGACGCCATGCATGCGAGTATGGAGCTGCTGGGCAGCGGAGCCATCCTCACGTCCAACGCGCGGCGGCACGTACCGGGAAGCTCTGCGTTCTCGCTTGCGCCCAACGGAATGTACGAGCGCGAGCGTGGCGCAAGTGAAGACACGGTGAGTGACTACGGTGGAACGGCCCCCGGCGGGTGTCTACAGACGCTGGCCGGTGAAGCGGTGCTGGTGCGTAGCGACAGCGTGCGCGTGCGCTTCTTGGACGGCCTGGAGCACGTCGGGACGCTCTACGTGACCAACTACCGTCTCGTCTTCAGCCCGTACGCCATTGCGCCCGATGCGACCAACGGAGACGCGGTTCCTCGAGTCGCCACGGATCTGAGCGTCAATGTGAAGCATGGCGTACGCGAAGACGAGCTGCCGTACGCCAGCGACCTGCGCTCGGAGGGCGTGGCGGCCTACCAGGCCATCCCACTCGTCTCCATCGAGCGCGTGAAGCGCAAGGAGATGGTGGAGACCGACAGTGGGCTGCTGGAAGTGGTGGGCAAGGACTTCCGCCACGTGCAGTTCGTGTTCGACGGCCTCGTGTCCAAGCAGACCTTCAGCTTCTTCGACCGCACCTTCTCGCTGGTCCGACTCCACGCGCTGGGCGAGCCCGAGGGCAAAGTGGACGAGTTCGCCAAGTTCTCACTCGAGCGGTTCGACGGCGCCACGGTGGACGGCTGGCAGATCTACGACCCTGTGGCTGAGTTTAAGCGCATGGGCGTCTCGTCCTCGAGTCGTTGGCGCCTGAGCCACAGCAACGACACGTACGAACTGTGTCCGACGTACCCGTCGCTGCTGGCCGTGCCCACGTCCGTGTCGGACAGTGTGCTGGTGGTGGCGTCCAAGTTCCGCTCCAAGGGACGAATCCCCGTGCTCTCGTGGCGCGACAGACAGACGGGCGCCGTGATCTGTCGTAGTAGCCAGCCGCTCGTGGGGCTCGGCCAGAAGCAGTGCGACAAGGACGTCTTCCTCATCCAGGCCATTGCGGCCACCAACCCGTCCTCCAGTCGACTCGTGATCATCGATGCGCGGCCCTGGAAGAACGCCGTGGCGCAGAAGACCGTCGGGCGCGCTGGATACGAGCTCACAGAGCACTACGAGACGCGACACGCCACTGCGTCCTTGAAATACGCCGACATGGTGGCGTCCGAGCAAGCAGCAGCAGCAGCAGCGGCGGCGGCGGCGGCAACTAACTCGCTGGCTTCTCCTTCGACACCGACTGCGACTGCCACTACAGTGGGCGCTTCCATCGATGGGGAGCTTTCACAGCCAGCCAGCTCTACTGGCGGTGGCGACTCGGAAGTAGACGACGACAGCCGACAGATCCTGGAGACGATTGAGTCCTCCCTCGTCCTCACCGAGTGCAAACTCATCTTCATGGGCATCGAGAACATCCACACCATGCGCCGTAGCTACCACCGCCTCATGGACCTGTGCACCACCAAGCAGAGCAACGACAAGTGGTTAGACCAGTTGGCGTCCACGCACTGGCTCAACCACATCTCGCGGATCTTGGACTCGGCCGTGGAGATCGTGCGCATCGTCAAGGAGCAAAAATCGAGCGTGCTCATCCACTGCAGCGACGGCTGGGACCGCACTGCACAGCTCACGGCGCTCACGGAGCTGCTCATTGACCCGTACTACCGCACGATTCGCGGCTTCGAGGTGCTCATCGAGAAGGAGTGGTGCAGCTTCGGCCACAAGTTCCGCGATCGCACAGGCCACGGAGCCAGCAACGGCTCGTCCGAGACCTCGCCAGTCTTCCTGCAGTGGATCGACTGCGTGTGGCAGGTGCTGACGCAGTTCCCCAGCGCCTTCGAGTTCAACGAGCGCTACCTCATTCTCATCCTCGATCACTTGTACTCGTGTCGTTTCGGCACCTTCCTCTACGACTCGCAACGCGAGCGCGTGGAGCAGGAGGCGTTGCACCCGACCCAGTCGCTCTGGACCTTCCTCAGCACCGTGGACCGCGCCATGGTGCTCAATCCGTTCTACCGGCCAGCGGATGCTCCGCGGCTGCAGTGGAAAGCGAGCGTCACGGCCACACGCCAGTGCTTCGAGCGCTCTCCGAGCGACGAGTGTGACGAAGACGTCCCGATGGTCCCTCTTGTAGGTCGTGGCGACTGTGAGGTCAAGTCGTTAGTGGACGAGTTTCACGACTACAGGAGGACCCGACGTGTGTTTGTGCCGTCCGACAGCTCGTCGCCGTGCTCGAGTCCGTCCTCCGCGACGCGAGGAAGTCCGCTCGCCCAGCCTTCGTCACCGTCGTCGCCCCCATCGCGAGATGGCGCAACGGATAACGATCTCGAGGAGGCCATCGAGTCCACCCACGCACAGCTCATCCAAGATCTGCAGTGCCACCGCGGCGACAACGACGACTCTCCCTTTGACGGCAATGACTGCAACAGTTCGGACGACGATGAGGTGCGGGACTCGCTGTTACAACAGCCGGCTTGCTTCCACAAACTGGTGCGCGACTTGGACGCTGGGTTCTCCTTCCCTCAGCCATTAGAGGCATCTGCTTTGGGCAATCTCTGCTCTTCTCCTCCAGTCATTCCATGCACCCGACCGATGCAATCTGCGCAGCGAAGTGAAGGTGGTAACGTGGTTTCAGTTGGGAAGCCCGCCACACCAACGTCCCGGCCGTCGCTGACGTCTCTCTTTACGCCAACAGTGGAACGACCTCCCGGATCTTCCGACAGCGCCTGGAACACGTCGGAGGCCGACGTGGCGTCTGAAGGCGACGAAACGAGTCGCTACGGGGCCCTCGCGCCCTTCGACGACGTGATCGTGCCCTCCTGTTCCATGAAGACGTTGCGTCTCTGGTCGCACTATTACTTGAGGTGGGACCCGTCGAGCAACTTTGATCGGGACGCCAACGTGGAGATCGAGGCCGTGCATCGCGATTTGCTGCTGCGACTCGAAACGGTGACCAGCCACGTGAAGAGCATCCAGGAGAATGAGGCCATCAAGTGGGAGCGCCGATTCCAGCGATTCATGTACGGGCAACAACGTGGCGGAGAAGGTAGCACGTCCAGCAGCTTGTCACCCTTGAGTAAGTTGCAGGGTGCCATCGCCAGGGCACTTTCAGATGGTAGCACGTCGTCTCAGGACTCGGTGCTCAGTTCTCAAGAGGTGGTCGTGGGGGAGACGCTGCGGTCTCAAATGGTGGGGAGGACGCTGGACGAGCGGATCGCGTTGCTGCAGGAGCAGAAGCAGCGCCGTGTGGCTGAAGCTGAGGCGAAGTACCAAGAACAGCTCGAGCGGTTGCTCAGCGGGAACTTTCCGGCACCGAATGGGGGTGAACGCCTGGGCTCTTCATCCAGCGGTGTACTCAGTAGCCCTACAGTAGAATTTGCCAATCGAAGGTGAAAGGGATTAGTCCAGTACAACAAGCATCAAAGGTGGGGATTCACGAGTGAAAGAGCTGACGATGGAGCACTGAGGATCTCCATGCAAGGGATGTACTGTCCGTCTTAAAGCGGCGATTGATGGGGCAGCTCGATGGATGGATGGGAGCAGGGGCGTGAGGTAGTCGGACGTCAGAGCTGCGTGCGACTTGTGCAAATGGTCGTGCTTGATAGGGAGCACTTCTCGGGATTGTCTGGCGCTGTGGACACGCGCTCGACAATGTCTTCGCCTCCGATTGCCTTGCTTGAAGGTATACTCCTTACCATTCACGAACTGGCGGCGAGGGCCTCAGGCCGGTGACGCTCACTGAAAAGCATCCCAAGAAAGCTGGCTAGCGAGTCATGGACGTCCACGCCACCTGCTCTTCGCCCGAATTCCGTGGGGAACAACACTTGGACGGCCGTTTCGATGAGCTCCCAGGCTGGTATGCGACCCCCTTGACGCCGAATCGTGTGGTCGAGAACGGGAATGCCGACACTCCAGGAGTATCCAAGAGCGTCAAGCTACGAACTCGAGCACTGTGGCGTCGACGTCGGGCTGATGTGACATGGCTTGCAATCTACGCGCTGCTTAACTTGACGGTGTTTGCCTGGCGCTTCCATTGCTTCCCTCAAGATCCAGCGGCCAGGTACTGGCCGAGCCTGGCGAAAGGTAGCGCCGAGCTGATCCTGCTCAACTGCGTGCTTGTCCTCCTGTCCGTGTGCTATCGACTGGTGGGGAAAGCCCGCGTCGTTCTGGACGACAGCCCGCGTGCTGCCCTCGCTTCCTTCAACTCGCCCGTGGAGAAGCATATCGCTTTCCACAAGCTTGTCGGATCGGTCGTCATCGGCGCGTCGATCGTGCACTCGGTGGCTTGGGTGTTGATAGTCGTCGCCATCCGCAATTGCTCTTCGGGCGCATGGGAGTCCTCGGCTTACCATCACCTCCCAGTACTGCGTGACGCCTCTGTGATCGAGCTGTTGGGTGAACTGCCCATGTGGACTGGAGCGGTGATGCTGCTGTGCGCACTGATCGCGCTCCCATTCTGCTTCCGATGCGCTCGGATGCGCTGCTTCCGCACCTTTGCGCTCGTTCACCTCGTGTTCATCCCGTTCTTGGCAATGTTGTTGGTACGCGCGAATCTGGTTCACTTCGAGTTGCCTACTTGCAGATCATGAGGTCTAATTGCATCTTCTTCTGGTTCGTGTGGTTGTTGATGTTGGCTTGTAGTTCCATGGGGCTGCCTGCTGGGTGAGCCCGATCCAGGCACCGTACTGGGTCCTGTTCCCGCTGTTTATCTACCTGAACGAGCGGCGCAAGAGGCTCCCCGGACCATGGTCTGAGACCCACCTCGTCAGCTTCGATCGCCACGACGACACCATCATCATATTCCTGATCAAGCCACTCGGCTTTGATCACGTCTTCAAACCTGGAATGGTACGCGCTGTCTTCCACTCGAGTGGCAAACTGGATGAGCTTTGTTGGAGCTGCGGAGCTGAAACTGATGCCGTTGTGTGTGTGTGGATGCAGTTCATCTTTTTCTCCGCCCCATCGATTTCTTGGCTCGAGTGGCACCCGTTCAGCGTGTCATCCAGCGTCGACGACAAGTATATTCAGCTTCACATCCGTGCGGTGGGTGACTGGACAAGCAAGCTGTACGCTGCAGTGCTCACTCGCCGGCTCGGTACGGTTTACTTGGACGGCCCCATGGGCAGCTCGTTGCAATTCTTCGCGCGGTACGAGGTGCTGGTCTTCATTTCCACGGGCGTTGGCGTGACTCCATTCTTGTCAGTTCTGCGGCACATTCTCCACACGTGTCGGCGCGAAATGGCATCTGAGGATGCCCATGATGACGGTTGTTCGGACACCATCCGTGTCAAACGAGTCTACTTCGTGTGGACGGCGCGGGAAGTGGGGTGTTTTCACTGGCTGTTGAGCACCCTCGTCGAGTTCCGGGACGTGCTGACACACCCGACATACGCCGGCGCACTTCATTTCTCGTTGCACATGACGGGTGCATGCAGCATTCCTGCTTGGTCGCTCATGCCATCCATTCTCCAGCCCGATGATCCAAGTGCAACCGAATCGTTGCCCGCCTGCATCAAGCTGCACTTCGCGCGCCCGGAGTGGCCCAAGCTGCTTGACGAGGCGGCTTCGCAGTGGTCCACATGCCCCGGGTGTCCGGCAGCGGTCTTTATTTGTGCGGTGCGCCATCTGACCAAGAAGATCAAGAACCTCGTCACCGCGCGGACCAGCCACAGTACCAAAGGTGGCGTGCTCGACAGAGTGGACGTGTACGCCGAAGCCTTCTGAAAACTCGAGAGCGCACCTAAGGTTTATCGGTCTGTGCACATTCAAGAATTCCGTCGCTTATCCTGGAGTTCCATGCACAGAGTTGAGACGCCCACTCGTTTGTCCCTTTCCGAGTAATCCAACCGAGGGATTCCCTCTATAAATTCAAACGCTTACCGCATCCACACGTCGTGATCAGACCGCCGGTTCTTGCAGTTTCTTGGCTAGTTGAAAAGAATGGCAGGAGACCTAGAGAGCAATACAAATATCTGGCTGCAAAGTGCTGTTCACCTTCAATTGAGTGACTGCTAGATGGATGTCGCGCTACAGACACGGACACGAACACATCAACCGACACTTCGAGGGTCCCTGCGATCTTGCTCACTGCACGGCACACTCTTCTTCCTTCGCTTTCTTGAGCGCAGCTGCTGCTTCCTTTGTTTCCAACTTCTCACGAAGAGACGACAGGAGAGCTCTCGTGTCGTCCATTTCGCTCTCCAAAGCTGTCATCTCTTCATCTTGCTCCTTTTTCACCTTGCGAATATCCTGAGCCAGCGCAGACAACCCAACCCGACCCAACAAATCAGTCGGAACTCCGCCTTAACGTCGAGAAAATGGGGCTGGCGAGCTAGTCCTGCTCACCTGAATAATGCGCTCCTTCAGTTCTTCTTGCTCGTCTTGATACTGAGTAATCAACTGGAACTCTTCGTGCTGGTTCTCCTTTTCCAAGCGGAAAGTCTCCTTCATCTGCTCCGTGTCTTGCTCACCCAATTGACGCTCCAGTTCAAGCACTTGCTGAAGCAGTTTGTGCTGGTTTTGAAGGAGCCCCTTCTCTTCCCGATGGAAGCTTCGCTCACTTTCCAGCATTTGCTTTTGCGCTTCTTGGCGCTCGTTCTCGCGGCGAGCCTCGGCCTCTTGAGCACCTGCCTCGAGCCGCTTCCGCTCCTCTTTTGCTTCGTCTATCTGCGAATCGAGCCGATCCAGTGCTTCCTTGTGAATCGCAGCCAGCCGCTCGATTTGAAGGCGCGTCCGATCGACCTCTGCTTGCTTGCTCTCAATCTCGTCATGCAGTGAGTCTCCCTCGCTTGTGATGCGCTCGGATATTGATCGAAGCGCTTGCTCGTACGAGATCTTCTGCTGCTCCATCATTTCCTGCGCTGCTCGCACCTTCCCCTCGACACCTCGCAGAGCTTGCTGCGTGGATGCGATTGTGTCTTCCAACTTGGATGCCTTTGAACGAAAAAGCGTCTTGACCAAGCTGCCCCACTCGAGCATTCCGTCCACGATCTTCTCAGCGAGAAATTCGTTCAGAACCGCACTCTTACTGGGGCCCAGGGACCGCAGCTTGTACTTTGTGATAACTTGCTCGAGTGCATCCTGCGAGGCAGCTAACTGGTCCTGAAGGTACTGAGCGTCATCATCGGAGCCGGAATCCGAGTTGCTGAGCGTCTCTTCCTTGGGCATATACAGCTCCTTCAGCAGATTCTTGTTGTAGCTGAATGACAGCGTGTCGTTCTCAGCGTACTTCGCCTGGAGAACCTCGGTCGTATATTCCGAAAGCTGGAGAAAATACGTTTCGACCGACCCATAAGATGAGATATCCTCCAGAGTCAACTCTTGTTCCGCAACTAGACGAGCTTCGTCATAAGTTGCGGTCAGATCAGAGTCTTCAAGCGGGCGTGAGCGCATCGAGCGATGTACCATTATTGGGCCTGCAAAACTCGATTGAAACACGCACAACACCAGTTAGGACCAGATACAGCTTGGAGAAAGGATACAGCAACAACTAAGGCATTGCCCAGTTGCTCATACGCTGGTACGTACTGGTCTTCTCGGCAATTTTCTTCTCCATGGTCGTCTTGAACGCCTCTTTCGCAGCCTCCAGCGCTTGGTCACACTGCGACTCGAGCACGCGGTCCCAGACAGTTGATATGACTGGGCTGGATCCACTATTGAACGCCTTTATGTAGTTCTCCGCCAAAGACACTAGCATGGGGCCGTTTAGTACCTTGGCCATCATCATCTTCGGTTTCAGCGCTGCACACACCTTGCTCTTGAGCACGTCCATCTGCTCGCGGAACTCCGGGCGCAGCGAGTCATACGGCTGCTTGATGAGGTCTCGCAGCAGAGTCTCATCACTCAGAGGGCGTACCATGGTCACGCAATCGCGAGTGGGGAAGAACGTGGACAACAGAGAGCGGATGCGGTTCTTCTGCACGATCTCGTCGTTCATGGGTGGTTGCTGCTTCAGAGCGCTCTCAAAGTACTCGCGCGGCGTCACCTTGCGTCCATCCTCTTCGAGCTGGAGAGTGAAGTCGCGCACCACCCACAGAAAGTCAGGGAAGAATGCGGAGAGGTCGGTGTCTTCACTGTCGGATCCACTTTGTCCCGCCTTGGCCTGGATGAACTTGGTCAGGTTCACCACGAGCGAGAGGTCTTCAATGGAGCTCGAGTCGATCACGCCGCGACTGTTGTAGATGAAGAGAGAGGACAGCAGTAGAGCTAATGCAAAGATGCGCGTGTCCTGCGTCTGCGAGCGCTGCGTGGAGCCTAGTCCCTCCGTGTCCATGAACAGAATCGTCGTGTCTTCGCGCAAGTGCTTGAACGCAGCGTGCTGTCTAGCCTCGCGCGTCAGTGGCTGACCCCAGATCCAGATGCCCTTGGTGCATGCGTTCACCGTGGCTCCCACATTGAACATCTCTTCGGCGCGGTCGCGGCCCAGGAGCAGGTTGAGCAGGTAGGACTTGCCCGTGCGGTAGAGCCCAGCGATGGCCACCACGGCCAGGTCACCCTTGATGCGCTGCAGATACGCCACGGCCTCCGGCGCGATCTCGAAGTTGCCGTCGTCAGTCAGCGTCACGAACGGTAGCGGCGCCGTCGGGTTGCCATCTTCAGCACCAGTGCCAGGAGCAACGGCGACGGCGGCATCTTCTCCCATACTGCGCACTTGCAGACTCGAGTGCGCAATCGACAATGAGTTCTTGGCGAAAAAGGCAACGTGATGGAGCCATCCATCAATTCTTTTGTCGGCTTGGTTGCGATTCATTTTGGTAAATGTGGCGTGGACCACATGTGAAGGTCATTCTGGAAGCTCGAGGATCAATCCCACTGAAGACGGACGGAGGCGATGCTGGGGGTGGCGACCGCGCGAGTCTCGGCGCTTCATGCGCCGCTGGCGCTCGCCAGGACCAGCAATCGGGCATTGCTACGCGCCACGCATGCGGGTTCATTGACGCCGCGTGGGCTGGAGCTGCGCGTGGCGGCGCGTCAGCAGCAGCGGCAGTCGCTCTTCCACACGCGCGCGTATCAGCACGACCGCGTCTTGACGGCGAGTCTGGGGCTTCTCTCGGGCGGCATGGCGGCCACAGCCCTGCTGAACCGCGACGCGGTAGACGCAGAACTTACCATTCAGGTCAAGAATGCCTTCCGTGGAGACGCGGAGGAGTTCTACTACCAGCAGACCGGACGTCGGGTCAACGATCCGGTAGGTGTTGCTACAACGCGTTGTGGCGTTCGACAGCGAGAAGCGGAGATCTGACTGGCTGTCTGGTGTGCTGCGGCGTGCAGTTGTTCGAGGATAAGAACAAGAAGGCGGTGGCGGCGCTCATGGCGGCCAACATGGTGGTGTTCGGGCTCTGGCGCTTCTCGTTCCGCCACCAGCGCCTGCATAACTTCATGTGGCGCCACTTTGCCAGCTCGTACAACGCCGTGGTCTACGGCAAACGGTACCACACGCTGCTCACGTCGGCCTTCAGCCACATCACCTTCCCGCACTTCCTCATCAACATGTTCATGCTCTGGGAGTTCGGGCCGCACATCATGGCGCCTAGCAACAACTACAGCGACGGCTGGTACAACCGCGCCGTGGCCAACTCGCGCTTCGCCGGCATGGTGCGCGACAATTACTACCGCCGCGGCGGACCCGAGCTGCTGTCCATCGACAGGTTCATGGCGCTCTACTTTACCTCGGCCATGACGTCCTCGGCGCTCAGCGCCATGGTCTCCAAGCTCCGAGGCTCTCCCGGCGGTGAGGACGCAGTCCCAGTCTGAACCTTTGAGCTGTTCGTGCTGCGAGCTACGTGCACTGACGCCCTCTTCTTGTCTGTGCTGTGCTCTCCGTGCAGTGTTCTCCATTGGCGCGAGTGGCGCCGTGTCTGCCGTCTTCACGGTCTCCTGCCTGCAGTTCCCAAACAAGGAGCTGCTGCTCTACGGACTCTTCGAGTTCACGGCGGCGCAGATGCTGCAGCTCTTCACGGCCATCAATGTCTTGGGTGCCGCCTTCCAGGGCATGGTGCGCGTCGACTGCGTGGGTCATCTGGGCGGCCAGGCGGCGGGGCTGGCCTTCCACGAGGCGCCTTCCGCTCGCCGCTAGACGACGTCTGGAGCTCCATCTTCACGACGACTGGGGGTCACACAAACGACGTTAGTACATGCGCAAGTGCTCACCGCGTTGGCTTCTCTCAGTCGTGTATTCCGCCGGTTAGCGTTGCAGTCTCCAGTGTCCGCAGCGGCGCCGTCGCACACGCGGGCGCCTTCTCTCTCTGCTATCTGCGGAGCCAATACTCGACTCCTCCTTCTCCCTCTCCCGGTGCAGCTCGCTGGCTCCAGCTCACCGGGATACTTGCAAACAAAGCCGCTGCTGCTGCGATGACCGGCTTACTCCGCCTGCTCCAGGTAGTCCTTCACCTCCGCGGGCGTCAGCACGTGGAACTTCTTGTCCTCCTTGATGATGCCCACCTCAATGTTGGTCTCGTCCATCTGCACAGCAAGATAAAAAGGGAGACGGCATTAGCCCACCCAAGAGACACTAGCGCGCCTGGACTACGCGCTGTAGAGCCTACCTCGCCCTCGAAGCCTTCGCGGAGCGTCAGCAGTGCCGTGTGGATGGCATCTTCTATCTCCAAGTCGTCGTTGTAACGCTGCACAGACCCAAACACACAGCCGCGTGAGTAAAAGAGTATCAGACGTCAGCATCCCCGCGATTCCACGCGAGGCAACATCGCGCCCAGCCCAGCACACGCACCCGCTCCAGGAAGGTCTTGGCGCTGACCGAGTCCTTGCCGATGGCCGTGGCCTTCCAGCCAAAGTAGGCGCCCGAGGGGTCGATCTGATAGAGCTGCGGGCCGTCGTCGTCGTAGCCGGCGTAGAGGATGGAGACGCCGAAAGGACGCACGCCGCCCGACTGCGTGAACTCCTGCATGATGGCCGCCATCTCGCGCACCAGGATGCTGGCGGGTGCGTGCTCCTTGTACTTCTGGAAATACGTCTGCGCCTTTTTGCGCGCCTTGCGCACGAGCACGCGGTAGTCCGGGCCCAGGCCGCTGTAGACGATGCCCGCGGGCTCCGACAGCAGCGAGATCTTCTTGTGCGAGGACTCGTCCACCAGGATGGTCGGCAGCTTCTTCTCCGTCGCGATCACCACGCCGTTCTTGCCTACGTCGCGCACCATGCCACCAGCACAAGTCTACGTCAGCTTGAGCTTCAACGCACGCTGCCAACCTCGCTCTTCCTTGCTGGCGCAGGACAAGACCTACACTTGATGCCCAGCGACGTCTTGCCGCCGCTGTTCACGGCGTTCAGCGCGTACTCGATCTGCAGCAGCTTGCCCGACGGGTTGAAGGTCGTCAGACTGAACGAGTACGCCGAGTCCGCCATGGTCGCTTACTCCGCCTCTGGGAACGTGTCTCCTGCAGCCACCACGCCAAAAGCACATCCACACGTCAGACACCACAGACGGAACATACAGAGGGAGCTACTGCCGCCATCCGCAGCCGCCTCCGCCGCGTACAAGCCGCGTTACAGCCGTCGGAAGCAGCGTCCACGGCCGAGATCTTGCCATTGCGCCTTACCTTGGGGCAAATCCTTCTTCACTTTGGCTTTCTCCCCCCTCGGGATCCCGGATCGGGAACGCAGTACCGTGACTTGGCGCACGGTTAACAACTTGTATCGACGGTTAAGCCGGTCCGGACCGCGGTTCCAGCCCAGCCAAGCGACCTTCTATTGAGATGAAGAACAGTACGGACTTTTCGGACGTCATCGCCCAAAAGCTAGCTGGAAGACGGGAGACGAGCAGCATGGTCGCCATGCTGGGCCGCCTGCGGGACTACGTCTTCTACGCGCGCAACCCGCTGGTGCAGGTATCCGCTGCATTTTGTGTCTTCACGTTGCGTCTCTTCTATCGTCTGCGCAAGTCCGGGGCTCTAACACGGCATGTGTGCGGAACGTCGCGGCGCAGTTCATTTACGTGGGGGCGATGGGCGCGTGCTACTTCCTGTATCTGCGCGAGGCGCACCCGCTGCTGCCGAACGAATACGTCTCCAGCTTCCACAAGTGCGTGAATCAGTAGACTTGCGTTGTGGCTCATGCCGGCTGCTTTTTCTCGGGCGCTGAAGCTGGTGCTGCGCCTTGTGCTGCGCTCCCGTTGTCCGTTCGCAGGTGGTTCGCCAATGTGCTGTACTTCGTGACGTTCGCGCTCTACATCGTCATGTGCGCGGCCGACCCGGGCGTGATCCGCCCCGACAATATGCACGAGTTCACGCCGTATGTGAACCACCCGGTGCTCTACCCCGAGGGCAAGTACTGCCGCACCTGCAAGACCTTGAAGTGAGCCTCGACAGCACCAAGTCGACTGCTTTTACTCGCCTATGCGTCACCAGAAACCACAGATCCAACCAGAACGAACCTGCTTGTATGTTTACTGCATCCCATGCGCGTAGACTCCCTCGCTCCAAGCACTGCCGCATGTGCAACCAGTGTGTCGGCCGGTTCGACCACCAGTACGTCCCCGGTTTCGTCCACTGCACTCTCGGTTCCTTGGGTTTGCTACGTGTGGGAAGGGCATTAACGTCTCGCTCCATGTTGCTACCATGGTCATGAACAGCTGCAGTAGGTTTCTCGCAGAGCTTCTGACGAACTATGGAGCCGCTTTGGATGCCAGACTGAGTGTGTTGGGTGGATTTGCGCGTATTGGCGCCGCTGCAAAGTCTGGTTCAACGGCTGCGTTGGCGAGAAGAACTACAAGTACTTCCTCGCCTATCTTCTGGTGCGCCTTCAAAACAACTCCCGGCCTGGAGCTACCGAGAAACGAGCGGCAATAGTGACGTGTACACTCACCCTTGCGTGCTGTTTCTGTCGATGCAGGCCCAGTTCGCTGTCTGCGTGGAAGGGTTCTACGTCACCAGCAGTGTCTTCCTCCTGCAGGTACAGCACGTCTCGTTATCTCGTCTTGAGCGCGTATTATCCCCGAACGCCAAATCCACTCACAACCTATTGGCCATCCTGACAACTGCTCTATTGGCCCAGACCGAGGAATACCTCCGAGACTCCCACGCCACGAGCACGCAGTCGATCGAGAGAGAAGAACGAGCCGACGTGCTTCGCTCCATGATCGCCGTAGGTGTCCACGCTCTCTGCTGCTACCAAGTCTCGCTCTTCATCTCCAGGCTGCAATAGCGTGACTAGCGACTGACCTCCTTGCCCTGTGCTGGCTTCCATCCCACAGAGCAACCAAGGATTGGGCTTCGTGGCCGCCATGACGCTCATGACGGGCGTCGTGCTCTGGGTCTTCCTGCTCATCCAACTGCGCCGTATCTCGCAGAACACGACGGCCAACGAGTCGTTCAAGCGCGAAGATCTGTGCGAGGAGGCCGAGCTGGACGGCGAGACGACGGGCCGACGCATGTTTAACTTCCTCTTCAAGCGCGTGCGGTTCGGCCGCCGGCCGAGACGCTCCACGCCTCGTCGCGAGCAGAAGAAGGCGCTGGACGCGTCCTGGGGCGGCCTCTTCTCTCCCGACCTCATCATGAACACAGAGGAGTCCTTCTCCGTGGACGACGTCAACTACAACCCGTACAAGCTCTCGAGCTTCCGGGAGAACTTGCTAGACGCCCTACATCGACGTCGCGACGGCAAGGAGAAGAGCAGCTGAGGAGAATGAAGCGGGGACGGGACGAGGTCCCAGATAGAATTACGGAGGCGAATGACTGCAGAAAGGGGTGCATGCGGGGAGATAGGCTTCAACTCTACAACTCTCCGGCGACGCGCTCGGCCTTGAGAGTGAGCGCGCTGCGTCCAGCAGACCCAGACGCGTCGTCGGAGAGGATAACTAGCCGGTGGACCACGCTCACGCGAGGCTCTAAATCGACACGGAGCTTTCGTCGTCCTTCTTGGCGCCGTCGCCGAGATGGGGCCCACTGAGCGCCTTGTTCATGCTGATGGTGGCCTGCACCGAGTGCACCGCCGCCTTGAACTTCTTGCGCGCCTGGAAGCGCCGCAGCTCCGTGAGAGCGCTCGTGAGCGGCACCGTGGCCACGTCGCCGCCCGTGATCCACGGGTGCTCCAGCAGCTCGGCGGCCGTGGCGCGGTCCTTGGGGTTCACCACGAGCATCTTGGCGATGAACTCCTTGGCGTCGTCCGAGACGTTGTCCCAGTACGGCGAGTCGTAGTAGTACTTGCCCTTGCGGATCTTGCGGAAGAGCACGGGCTGCGAGTCGTCGTGGAACGGCGGGTACCCGGCCAGCAAGATGTACGTGATGACGCCGATGCTCCAAATGTCCACGGGCTTGCCATAGGACGCGCCTTCCAGGATCTCGGGCGCCACGTAGCCGGGCGTGCCGCACGTGGTAACGAGCCCCGAGTCGTCCTTGGTGACCGTTTTGGCAAAACCAAAGTCTGCGAGCTTGATGGAGGCATCGTCGTCGGCCGACATGAGCAGCAGGTTCTCGGGCTTGAGGTCGCGGTGCACCACGTTGGCGTCGTGGCAGTACTTGATGGCCTGGACGAGGATCTTGACCAGATCGCGCGCCTCCTTCTCCGTGTAGAACGTCTTCTCCACGATGCGATCGAAGAGCTCGCCGCCGCCCACGAACTCCGTCACGAGGTAGTAGTACTCGGGCTCGACGAAGAACTCCTGCAGCGTCATGATGTGCGGGTGCTTCATCTGCTGGAGGATGGCCACCTCCGTCATGATGGCCTCGTCGTCCTCCTCCGAGAGCTCGGCGCGCTTCATGCACTTGATGGCGAACTTCTGCTTGCTCTTCTTGTGCACGCCCTCGCGCACCACCGAGTAGGACCCGGAGCCGATCACTTTGCCCAGCGAGTAGGCATCCGTCACCTTGCCGGCGCCCTGGGCGCCCACGTCCACCGACTCCTCCTCCGCCACCGTGCGCAGGGACGAGTCGGGTCCGCTCATCACATCTTTCTCCTTGGGCGTGCTCAGCGAGTCGCCCGACTGCGCCAGCACAAGTCACACACATGCACACACAGGCAGAGACACGGGTCAGTGGACGGACGCTCGACCTCCTGCTGCAGCCGCCTAGCACCACGCAAAGCGCACCCGGAAGCAGGAGAAGAGGCAGTCGAGGCAGCCCATGGTGGACACTGGGGCTGCTGCTGGGGCTGAGTGCTGTGCTGTTGTGGAGCTGGCGGGGCGCGCCGGATCTGCTTGGTGGCGCTTCGGCTTCTTGTGCTTTGCGGGGCACAAATCCCAAGTGGCCCGCAGCTGTGGGGTGCGGAAGCCCGAAAAATCAGATGCACCTGCGGAATTACGCTAACTCGCGAGGAATTGCGGTAAAACGGAAGGGACCGGCCGCAAAAGTGAACCCACGCGACGAGAATCCCGGGGCGGTGCCCAAAAGAGTATGACCACGACGACCCCTCGCCCAGCTGCGCCTCGGCCCGGCTGGGGAGGCACTCACTTTCGCGCCTTTGGCTACACAGCCCTCCTTTTCGTGCGCTCTCTTTTTACTCAGCCTCATCTGATTCTGTCGCTTGATTTTCTGAGCGGCGCACCTGATTCCTTCCTGCACAGTGACTGGCCCCAAGGTCCCAAAGCGTCACCAAACGACGCGCATCAAAGCGACCGCAGCGGAGCAATAATCAGCATGGCGTGGGGCAAGCGTGCAGGCGTGGAGGACCTCCTGGCGCGGCTGCAGCAGCCGGCGACGGCCAAGAGCCTCTACGTGCTGAGCACGCGCCAGCTCTCGGAGGCGGACGCCTGTCGGCTGGCGCGCACCATCGCCGCCAACACGCAGCTCGAGGAGCTCTACCTCTCGGGCCACCGGCTCGGCGCCGAGGCGTTGCAGGCCTTCGCGGACTGCCTGGCGCAGAACCGCACGCTGCAGCACCTATGCGTGGGCCAGGAGTCGCTGGGCGACGCCGCCGTGGAGACGCTGTGCGCCGGGCTCGCGCGTAATGCGCACTCGGCGCTGCGCATCTGGGACCTCGAGTACAAGTCGCTGGGCGTGGCGGGCGCCGCGGCCGTGGGCGGCTTGCTGGCTTCCAACGCGACGCTGGAGACGCTCACGCTCTCGCGCAACCAGGTGGGCGACGCCGGCGTGCGCGAGATCGTGGCGGGGCTGCGTGGCAACCCGCAGGCGGCGCTCAAGGAGCTACAGCTCACGGACGCCGGCGTCTCGGGCGCGGCACTGGACCTCCTGGCGCCGCTGCTGACGCTGCCGTCCTGCTCGCTGCAGACGCTGCAGCTGTCGTTCAATGCGCTGGAAAGCGCCACTTCGGCCTTCTTTGACGCGCTGGCGAGCAACACGTCGCTGCGCAAGCTGCAGCTCAAGCAGTGCCAGCTCTCGGACGCGCACGTGGCGGCTCTGGGCGCCGCGCTGCAGCACAACAAGGCGCTGCTGGACGTGGATCTCTCGGACAACGCGCTGTCGCCGGCCTCGTGCGCCGCGCTGGCCGACGGGCTCGCGCGCAACGCGACGCTCACGACGCTGCGGCTGGGCAACAACGCCTGCCACGACGCGGGGGCCACACTCTTGGCCGACGTCTTGGCGCACCGCAACACGACGCTCACGTACCTCGAGCTGAGCAACAACGGGCTCTCGGGCGCGGGCGTGACGCCACTGCTGGCCGCCAGGGGCGTCAAGGAGCTGCACGTGTTCAACAACGCGCTGGGCGACGCCGTGCGCGAGCTGCTGCCGGCGCTAGCGGCCAATGTCGTGCTCGAGACGCTGGACGTCGGTGCCAACCAGCTCCATGGCGAGTTGAGTGTGCTGCTCTTCGACGCGCTGCACGCACATCCGTCGCTCTCGACGCTCGAGATGGGAGGCAACAGCCTGGGCGAGCAGGGTCACGAGGCGCTGGACCGCCTCAAGGCGGCCAACCGGTCGCTGGACGTGGCGGTGGACAAGAACGCGCAGGACGAGGATGGCAACTTCGGCCAGCAGGCCTAGCGCAGGGGACACACAGACTACATGTAGACGCATCGCATGGCATGCTGGATGGACGCGTGCTGGGATAAATAGACGGCCACATGCAACCGGGTCTCTCGGCTCTCTCGGCTCTCTCGGCGAGGCCGAGCAGCACTGTAGCAGCAGTCAATGGCCCCTGACATCGCCACTTGGTCGCGTCGTCTTGTGCCTCAGTCGTCATGCTCCAGCGAGCCGTTCTCATCTCGCAGCGGCGCCAACGCAGCCTCCAGGCTGTCCGACGACAGCGTGTGTCGGAACTCGACCAGGTCCGACTGCATGTCCTGCTGCCACTGGTCCACCTCGCGGTGGATGGCTTCCAGGTGCGCCAGCGCGTTCGCCTCGTCTTCTTGTGCCAGACTGCGCACGTACTCGCTCCAGACCGCGTAGTTGTCCTCCAGCTGGTGCACTTTGTCGTGCGACTCGGCAATGCTCGCCTCGAACGTGGCGATGCGCAGCTTCAAGGCCAAGTGGTACTCGTGCGACTCGCGCATCTTGGCCGCGGCGCGCAGGACCCCAGTGGCGCCAAAGAGCACGGCCAACGCCACCAGCAAGTACATGCCAAAGAAGGAAGGCCAGCCTGACGTCGTCGGGCCTGGAGTGTTGTCGGCAGCGTCATCTGATGGGGTGGACAGAGGTTGCAGCACTCGCTCCGGGTTGTCCCTGGACTCCTCATCACTGCGCTTGGCCATTGTCGGTTCCTCCTCCTCTGGGCCTGGGCTGTCCCCGCTCTTTGGTGCACTCTCCTCTGCAATTGACGCTGGCGCTGCTGCTGGCGCTGCTACTGGCGGCGCTCCATCGGTCGTGATCGTCGAAGCTGCAGACTCAACTGCGGCATTCTCCCGAGCGCTGGCAAACACTGCGTTCAGCTTCGGTCCCATTCTCGTCGGAGGAACGCGCTGGCGGCGAGCAGCTCCCTGCGCGCCGTCTTCTGGCGAGCGCGATCTCCCACGAGGTCGGCGGCTCCGATCGTCCTTGCCAGCAACGTCCTTGGTCAGAGCATAGCTTCCAGCTCCAGCATCACCCAAGTGCGTAGCCGCTGTTTCAATCGCGACAGGTCGTTGCGCGTGGAATCTCTCTCGTTGGGCAGGCTCTGATGGATACATCGCCTCCGCTTCTTCGTGTACGTCCGGGATCGTCTCGAGTGCGTAGTCACGGGTAAAGTCCGCCGTCTCACGTTGGTGGACGTCGTCACCACTCACGTCGGCGTAGTCTGGAGCTTCATCTGGACCCGAGAACTGCGGGGCAAGGTCAGCGAGTTCGCTGGCTCCGAAGTCATCTCGCATGCTGTCTTCGCAAGGTGCTACATTGCCTTCTTGTGGCTGGAATCGGCGCATGTCTGCATCCCGCAGCCTCTCCAGACAGCTTGGCTGTGTGGCCCTGGTCTCGTGTCGCATACTCTCGCCACGGATCGCTAGCGACTGCTGCTGCGGTTCTTCGGCAATAGACGGCACTGCAAACGTGGGAGTCTTGCTTGGCAGTCCGGAGGCAAAGCGGTCTTGAAGCGGGACTCCGTGACCGGTTCTGGCTGACATCGTTTGCTCACGAAGGCGAGCCACGCGCTCTCGAACCTCCTGCAAGCTATTCAGCGCGTCCTTCGGGAGGTCTTTCGGGGGATTCGGGGCCGCTAGAGCTTCCGCAAACTCTTCTTCCGTGACATCGTCGTGGTGAGAAGGCACGCTATCCGTTTCAGGGCGTTCATCCAGAACAGCACGTTCATCCCACTGCGAATGAGGAGCGAAGTCTGCATCACTCCTCCCTCCACTCGAACTCGCCGCCTGGCTGGAGAACTCAGAGCCATACGGCATGCCGACCGGTGAAGCGCCATCAGGCTCCCCGCGCAGGTTGAATCCATCGTCGAATTCCGTCTGAAACTCCGTTTCACGTCCGTGGGCCGTCTCGTTGTCGAGCTCGTGCTCTCCATCGCCTCGATGCTCGAACATTCGTTCACCGTCGTGCCACCGCTGCTCCTCGCCGTCAGCGCGGAGACTCCAGTCACGATCGTAACTTGGCTGGCCATCTTCGCTCTTCGTATCACTTTCGCCGCCGTCCACATTGATGAAAGTATTGTCGTCCTCGACAGTCCGGTCGACGTCCAGACCCACTCGTCTCGCGGGTAGACCAAACTGAAGGCTTCGCGGCGGCGGTTCTTCGCAGAAATTTTGCGAATCACGGAACTCTGGGGCTGCAGGTGCTGGCAGTACAGACTCGGCTCCCGCTCGCGAATCCTCGACTTCCTGATTGGCAACGAGGCGTCGTCTTGGTCGCATCGTCACAGTATCCACAGATGGTGGAGATGCCGCCGCCGTCGACGTCGAACTTGGAATCGGTCGGCTGAAAAAGTCGTCGCGATCATCGAAGCTCCTGCCGTCGTTCTCCATGCCAACCTTGTCGCCAGAACCTGGCACTGCGCTGTCATCGTTACCTTGCATCTGGCCTGAAAACGTCCGTGGTCGAGGAATGCCCGTCGCCTCTGTGTCAAATCGGTCAGCAGATACCACAGTGTTGGCCACCGCCTTTGCCACCGGCGGATCTCTGCTACGAAAAGGCGGACTCAACATTGACAGCCCCGTAATCCTCGATTCTTGCACTCGTTTAGCACCAGAGTCGCGTCGGAGGTCAGCCTTGGAGCGCGGGGAGCGGATACCACTCGGGATTGCGGCCTTGCGCTCTGCCAACTCCGGATCCCTCGCAGTAGTCGATTCGCGCTTCGATTGGCTCGCCCTCGGGTCGTACCGGTGCATTTGAGAACCATCAAAAGCCGGCGGGATACTGTCGTCCAGTTGGTCATCGTCCACGAATTCCGAGTGATCCACGTCTTGAAATAGTTGCCGTGAAAGTAGAGGCTCATCCTGCATGGAAGGCGCCGTTGCTAGGGCCTCGTGACGGACGGTCGCACCCTCTGCGGGTCCTTCAGCTCGCTCGGTTGCCTTTTGGCGACGCTTTACCGACGGGGGAGTGGGGACGTGAATCTCAATGGGCTGCTCCTGCTTGTGCTGCGGTGACTTCTGGAACGTCGACCGCTTCTTGGCTAATTCGTCTTTGCGCCAGGATCGCGCGCCCGACTTGCTGGCGAGTTCCGGGTACTTTTCCAGCAGAGCCACGGCCAGTCCCGAATCCCGATGCTCGCTTATGAACAGAGCTCGCGATTGGCTCGATGGAAGGGCTACCAACTCATCGATACGATGGCTCCTATGCATTGCCAAGAGCAGCACGAAACACAATAAGTCAGTCCCGAGCCCGCAAGTGAAGTAAAGGCATACCTTCAGCTCTGCCGGCAGTACCAGCGGCTTGAGAAGCGAACCAACACGTCGCGCGCAGTCTTGCGGACAGTTGGAGAATGGTCTTTCATTGCTGCGGTCATCATCCCCAGTACAGCCGCGTCATATCGGTTCATCTCGTCGTCCGACCAGTAGATGAACATGATCCGTAGTTGGTCCAGCAGAAGGATGCGAACTTTATCTACAGAAAGAGGACAAAGGCGGAGCGCAGACCGTTATCCATCGCACCACGCCCTCTCGGCAAAGCCAACCGCACGAAATGGCAACAAACACAAACCTTGTGGCGACTCCAGGAAGATCTTCCGCAGTAGCCCCACGTCGTAGCGCACCAGCTCCGAGATCTTACCCAAGAGCGTGGAGCCCGGCAGGCGGATTGCGGCTGAAGCGCTCTTGGCCGTGTGCGCCACTTGTGGGAGCAGCACATTGGCTAGGTCCGCGAAATCTCGCTCAACGACCTTCACGATCCGCACCAAGTGCGAGCACACATCCTTCACCAGTCTGGAGCGGATGTCCGTGATCTGCGCTCCGATCTCGTGCTAAGGCGACAAACGGAGCAACCACAATGCCTGCAATGAAGATAATGTTGCAGGAGCACATACCGAGCCAGCCAGGAAACGTCCTCTAGAAGGAAAGGTCATACCGAGATCGACATGACGTGCCGCATGGCCTCCGCCGTGCTGTCCCCCGGTCGGAGGAGCTCCACGGCCGATGCGACCTCCTCGATCACAGAGGAGCAGTCGCTCCACTCGGCCCCGGGCTGCGACAGCACCCGCTGCGCCTCCTGTACCTGCTCAATGCGCCACAACGCGTCCGAACACACGCAACGGTATCTCCCATTCAGCTCCCACGTCCGTCTCGTCGGCGCAGTTGCCGCCACTCTGCGTCCCTCACACACCTATGAGCAGGCACACGAAGACACGAGCACACGCACGAACCTGCCGAGCCAGACGCTCCATCCTGCCCGTGGCCTGGCCTGTGGTCGCCTCTTCCTGCTGGACTGCAAGCCTCGTGCGGCTTTCTGGTCATTCATTTACAAAAACCAAGTTAATCCTACAAAACCAAGTTAATCCTACAAAAACAATTTATACTTTCAAAAACCAAGTTAGACTTACAAAAACCAAGTTAATCCTTAAAAAGACATTCCGCCGTGATTACAGGCCACAAAGATTACGAGAAAACCGAGGCGTTTCATTGGCTCATAAAATCAACAGTAATCCGGACAAAGTACTTTATCCGCCAATGAAAAGACGCTCCCGTGTGTAATCTTTCCTCCTTGTAATCTCTGGTACATCACAAATCGTCAAACTACCACACCAAACTGCAACTCTGAAATCGACTTGCAGCACCTCGGGTATCGGAGATTGACGATCGGTTGCAGGGTCTTCCTCATTCCACAACCAGCAGCCAGCACAACACACGGCCTCCCCCATCGGGTCTGAAGCCAAGGAACCACAATCTGCGATCCAGCTCACACTCACGAGGAAGGCGAAGCATGGGCTCTCAGCTACGCGATGAGGACGATGGACACAACCGCGTGGCCGTCTCCTCCTCGTACGTAGCGGTGGAGACACCCAAGGGTGGCGAAGCCAACCGGCCGAGCCTGCTAGTCGACAAGGCGGAACCTCAGCACGAAGCGGGGGCTGCGAAAAAGAAACCTGAGGACAGCGGCAACGTGGTGCCCATGAGCGAGCTCTTCTCGTATGCCGATCGCACAGACACGCTGCTCATGCTCGCAGGCACACTGGGTGCAATCGGAACGGGCATTTCGCAGCCCATCGAGATCGTGCTCTTCGGAGACGTCCTTAACTCGTTCAACCCGTCGGATCCCTCGGACGACATGCTGGACGGCATCAAGGACATCGCACTCAAATACGTGTGGGTAGGCATCGGGGTCTTCATCGCTGGGCTTCTACAAGTGGCTTGCTGGTCGTTCACGGCCTCCCGCCAGGCCAAGCGTATCCGTAGCGAGTACGTGAGTGCCATCATGACCAAGGAAATCGGCTGGTTTGACGTGAACGAGCCGATGGAACTATCCACGCGAGTCGCGGAGGCCACGGTAACGATCCAAAATGGCATGGGTGCCAAGGTTGGCGACAGTTTGCGGTTTTTCTCGATGGCGGTCACGGGCATCATCATCGGTCTCGTGAAGGGTTGGGAGTTGGCGCTCGTCCTGATAGCGTTCACGCCTTTCCTTGCATTCACGGCCTTTTTGGCTATGAAAGTGTTGTCAACAGCGACTCAGGAGAGCCTCGAGGCCTATGGCAAGGCTGGGGCTATAGCTCAAGAGGCTTTGGGAAACGTACGCACGGTGCACATGTTCAACTCGATCAACCACTTCGTCTCCAAGTACGAAAGTTCGCTGGGCGATTCAACCAAGGCTGGGATCAAGAAGGGATTCGTCATGGGCTGGGGTACAGGGCTGATGTACCTCACCGTGTTTTGCACCTTCGGGGGTGGCATGTTCTACGGCGCAGTGAAGGTGGCGGACGACCAGCTCGAGGGAGCCAGCTGCACGGGCTCGGACTGCTACAACGGTGGCCGCGTGATCACGGTCTTCTTCTCCATCATCATGGGGGCCATGGCTCTCGGACAAGCTGGACCTTGCATTGAAGCCATTTCCTCGGCACGCGCGGCGGCGTACGACGTGTTCGCGACCATCAAACGACCATCGCTCATCGACCCGCTGAGTGCCGAGGGCAAGACGCTGGACAAGGTCTCTGGCCGCATCGAGATCGACCGTGTGTCCTTCGCGTACCCCTCCCGTCCGGACGTC
>JAADYJ010000204.1:0-31308 GCA_023338205.1 Halophytophthora polymorphica | reverse complement strand
CTGCTGCGCCTGCTGTGCCTGCTGCGCCTCGCGCAGAGCACGCAGAGCCTCCTGGTCCTCCGCGGCGGCGCGCTGCGCCTGCTCCAGTGCCGCCTGCAGCTCCGCCTTCTCCTTCTTGCTCTGCTCGAGCTCAAGCCGTGGTACGGACGCCACGAACGGGCGTGTTACGGGGTCATCTGGGGTCACTACGGCCGACGCAAGCACGGGCACATGAGCTCTTCTTGGCGACGACGCGGCCTCGCGGCTCGTGCCGGCCATGTGCACGCCCAGAGCCGAGTTGCGCCTCCGTGCGGGGCTCGCCAGCGTCGCCACGGGGCTGCTCGGCCGCATGCTGGGCTTGTCGCCCGCTTCCTGCGCCGGAGAGACGCGCACGGGAGTCGCCACTTCGGCCTTGAGCGTCTGCAGCAGCGAGTCCAGACGCGCGTCGGACGCCGCGCGGCGGTACACGCGCTTGGGCGCGGGCGAGGCGGCCACGTGCTCCTCGGCGCGCTTGAGGTCGTGCCAGATCTCCTGGCGCTTCCAGTCGTCCAGCAGACGCGAGCCCGAGGCCTTGGCCACGAGCAGCTCGTCCAGGCTGTTCCCGCGCTTATGGGGCGACGTGGACGGCGACAGCGGCAGCGAGACCGGCACGGGATGCACGGCCGCGGCCACGGGCGAGCCCGGCTCCGAGCGCATGCTGGCGCTGCGGCGCGCGCTGTCCTGCTCAGTCCGTAGCGCCGTGAGGCCCGCGAGACGCGGAGACGTGACGCTGGCCACGGCGTCGCCGTCCGCGCCCACGACCAGCAGCGCCGCGTCCGTGTCCGCTTCCAGCGATAGACTCGCGCGTCGAGGAGACGTCGCGGTCGCGTCGGGACGCACAGACGGCGGGTCCAGCAGCGGCGAGGCGTCGGCCGGCGAGCGCGCGTCTGTGGTGGCGTCCGAGGCGGCCGCATCCGGGAGAAACTCGTCCAGACACGCGTCCTCGAACTCGCTGTTGAGCTCTCCAGCGTCGCTGCTGGCGTCGTCCGTGTCGCTCGAGTGCACGGACAAGCCGTCGTCCTCGTCCTCGTCGTTCTCGTCCTTGTCGCTGGCGACTCGCGCAGCCTGGAAGCTGCAGACCTCCACGCCCGCGTGCACCGGCGCGTCGTCGTCCGAGCTGTCGTCCAAGGCCGCGTACGAGCGACGCTGGAGGCGGCTGTCCGCCATGAGCCGCAGCGTCCGGGAAGACGCGACAAGGCGCGCAGTCGCTTCGTGCACTGCCCCGCTCGCGCGCGTCTGGGGCGCCGCACCGCGGCCGCGACGCTATCCTAAGACGGCGCATTGGCGACGCCTGCTTTCCATTTCCGGCGGCACGACGTCCACGTATTTATAGGCGCGAACGTCGCTAATTCCAGCTCCGCGACCCCAAAGCTGCGTGTATTTCCTAAGCAAGCGCTGGAGAGCCGTGGCCACCGCCGTCTAGATGAGCTTCTTGCTCTTGAAGAACTTCTTGAGGTAGAGCACCTGCCAGACGCCCATGCCCAACAGCACGACGATGGAGAAGAAGCTGAACCAGAGCACACGCGAGTTGGTGGACTCGTTCGTGTCGCGCATGGCCGCCTCGCGCTCGCGCATGTAGAGCATCTCGCGGTGGATCTCGTCCACCGTGTCCTCCATCTTGCGCAGCTCCTTCTCCACGGGCATGAGGTGCTCGCGCTTGGCCACCTCCGTGTAGTCCTTGGCCTCCACGCCGTGCTTGAAGTCCAGCATCACGCGCGTCTGCTTCTCGTTGCTGTTCACGAAGCACACGGCGTAGTTGCCCCCCGCGTCCGCCGTGAACGAGTACTTGTGGATGTCGTCCGAAGACGTGTCGATGTTGGCGTCCTGCTTGAGCAGCTTGCGCAGCGGGTCCTTGATGCTCAGCGCCACGCCCGACGGCCCGCGCGTGCCGCCCATCACATTGTAGTGCACTACCACCAGGCTGCCGGCCGCCACCTCGTCGCTCAGACACTTCTCCCCGCGGCGGCGGATGTCGAACTGCACCGCCTCTAGCGTCGTCGCGCCCAGACACAGTAGCGCCAGCGCCGTCAGCGCCGTCTTGAGCCCCATGGCCATGTTCCCCCGCTGCTTCGCTCACTCGCTCTTCCCACTCACGCCACCACGCGGCAATACAAAAGTGAAGTCAAGCCCGTGGCTCGGGATCTTGGCGTGAATCGGCCACGATTCAGTGCGGGGTCGGCGATCGCGATTCAATGAATCGACACTACTGCGGGTCAAAAGGACAGCTTTGAAAACAAGCAGCGGCGGGAGCATGGCGGACGCACTTGGAGGCGAGGCGCATGCCGGGCCTGGACGCGTGCGTGGCCAAAGAGGCTGCATAAGGAGACGCTTTAGGAAGAAGAGATCGGAGGCTAGGCGCTCACGTTTCTTGTGTGTGCGTGCGGCATCTGTGGCGGGCGCAGGAGTGGTTTGAGAAGGAACTTCAGCGCGTCGAAGAGGAAATCCGGGAGGTACGTGGGCAGTAGCTTTTGCTACAATCGGGCGATCACAGCCATGCATGAACGATTTTCTGGAGGCAATGTGGCCTAAAGCTTCTTGCTATCCATCTCACGTTGTTGCCATGTGTGGTGGGCATGCAGGAGATGCAGGAGGCCGTGTCGAACGTGCACATCCTGAACCAGAACATGGAGCACCTCAACGACGTGGTGCGTCCTCGCCTGTGTACGACAAGGCAAGCGACTACAATAAACGTGGGGCCTAACTTGTCGTTAAATGTGTTGCGCTACAGGGCCAAGAGGTCGTAAACATCTCCACGGTCTGGGTGGGCTTCCTGCGCCAACTGACCGCTTCCACGCCCACAGACAAGTCGCACTGAGCTCCACAGCACACACTGCACAGACAATCAAGCGAGTTTTGGCGTATTTATTCTTTGCAGGCGCAAGACCAAACTCTCATCCATGCGCCTGGACCGTTGACTGCTGCAGCTTGGCCTGCTTCCGTAGCGCTGCCAGCACCGTCTTCTCAAAGGCCAAGTGTTCCTCCAGCGAGATGGGTCCGCCTGGAAGTACTGGCACTCCGCGTCTAACTGCACTGGCTGCTTCCTCCGTGGGCGCCAGGTCCTCCGCCTCTACAATGTGACCCTGGATGGACACTTCGCGCCAGCACGACTTGTGGCCCTCGGTGCGCACGGCACTGGCCGCCGCCGCCGCCTGTGCGAACACCACCTTGGCGGACGCGTGCTTGAGCTTGATGGCCTCAATCTCGCCGTACACACGCAGCTCGCGGCTCAGCGTGTCATCCGAGTGTGAAGTCTGTCGCCGGTCCCATTTGAACGTGACGGTACGTCGAGACTTGGTCTCCCCTGACGATGTTGTCTTGGACTTCTTGAGCTCTGCACGTCGTCGAGCCTCGCGCTGGAGCCGCTCCTGCAGCTCCTGCTGCCGCGCCAGACCGCGTTCGCGTAGCTCGGACAACTCGCTCTTGCGGTGCTGCGCACTGGGCTTGCGATTCCGTTCGAAGCTCTGCTCCTTCCGCAGTAGCTCTACGTGTATCACACACACAGCGCAAATACCGTTAGCAGGGGAAGCACGAGCCGTACAGACGGGGAAACGTGTAGAGCAAGAGCCGTGAGCCAACGTACCATCGCGCATGACACGACGCTTCGAGTCCAGCTCCGCCTCGCGCTCGCGCTGCTTCTTCTTGGCCAGCAGCTCGCGTGAGAGCTTCTTGTCGTAGGCCTCCTTCTTCTTCGGATCCAGCAAAATGTCGCGCGCATGGGTCAGCTCCAGGAACTTCTTCACTGCGACGCATACAACGCGCACGTGCACAGGCAAGTCGCACAACTTTGTCAGCAAAGCAAACAGCATACGCATCTCGATGCAGCTACGCTCAGCCACGCAGCAAGCATTGAGGGCGAAAGAGCTCCGACACCCAGCCAAAATGAACGCCTCGCGGGAACCTCCTCGCTGTACGCAGAAATACAGCGCGTACCGTCGCCGCCGCGGTCTGGGTGGTGCAGGATAGACTTCTTCTTGTAGGCGCGCGCTACCTGCTTCTCGTCCGAGGCGGGCTCCAGGCCCAGGATCTCGTACAGATCCTCGCGGAAGGCGTCCGACATGGTGACCGCACTTTTCCTCTTCCTTTGCCTGCGCTTTTCGACGTCTGCCAGGAAGGTGGCCAAACGTGAGCGGCGGAAAGGGCATGCAAGCGCAGTATGATTGGCCAAAACCGAAACTCGTGCTGATTATTGGCGAATGGTAGTCGTTATCGATCACCCCAGACTCTCGAATAGAAGCCCGGCGGCTAGCTCCACATTCCCGTTGGTGGTCTGAAGCGCTTGGATCGCCTGTCACATTCCACGTACGTAGCACATCAAAACCGTCAGAATGCGCACTTTGTCCGCGCCTACTGCCAGCACGATAAGCAAAGAGAAGCCTTGGGCTGCTGGCCTCGATTGAAGCTGCATCGTACCCGCTGCTCCGGGAAGCCCAGCGCCACCAGACGAGCGATCTTGTCCTGAGAGCTTTCCCCGCCGGAGGCTGGAGCGGGTGAAGCAGCCGTGGCAGTGGCAGCAGCAGCAGCAGGGGACGGCGAAGCAGGAACAGCGCCGGACGTTGGCGCCGGGACCGGGACACCACCGATGGTTGCCGGGGGCGGGGCGGAGTCACCGCGGTTCTCGGACGTGGGGATCTCGTGCTCCGGTAGGAACGGCACTTCGTGGAAGCGAGGACCTTCCTGAAGACGCAGCATGTTCTTGCCCAGATCAATGCAGCACTATGGCACGAGATGCAAGGAATGCACAACAAAGTAATCAGACGGGGGATCTTTGGCAACCAAACACAACCAGGAAGATCGTAGACGAGCTGAAGGCTCGGCAACACAGCGGTAGCAAGTGCACCTGATGCCGCTTCAGCATGTCGAGCCCGAAGAGGAAGTCAACGCCCTGTAGCAACGAACATGCTCGGTCAGAACTACAATGCATCGCGGCTGACACTCGCGCAAACACCACGGCAAGGACGGCTTTCCCATCTCCATCTGACAAGAACACCCACCTGCTGGTCCAGAATGGTGAAGCTGCAGTTGTAGAACTCGTCGCCGATCCGAAGAGCGGCCATGTGCACGCGCCCGATGATCTTGGCCGTGCCGACGCCCACGGCCTGGCCAGCAAAGCGCTTGTCCACCAGTCTCATGATGCCACAGCGCTCAGCACAGCTCTATGGGAAGCACAAACCATTAGCCACGTTAGCATGGGTCATCTCGAACTTTTAAGTTTCGTTCAGCAGCGCAAACCCGACGCTTCTTGGCACGTACCGATGACATGATGGTCGACTGCGCGCCCGAGTCCACGAAGGCCTTCACTTGCGTGCCGTTCACCTCGCACTTGATGTAGAGCATGTAGACGCGCGCGAAGGCTTCGGGCATCTCCTCGATAGCGATCTCCATGTTCTTCTGCACGTTGGAGAGGCGGATGCGCTCCTCGATCTTGGCCTGTGCCTCGGCGTCGAACGGGTTTCGCTCCAGCGCGCTGATCTCCTCCTGCTCTTGGAACTTGCGGGAAGCCGCCTCCATCTGCATCTGGATCAGCGCCATGCGCACATCCTGCGATCGCATTATCATCAACAGCAATGGCACATCGCATGGAGAAAGCGTGAGGAAGGAAGTAACGCTATACGGGCAGGAATCTCCGAGACGAGAGGCAACGCACCGAGACGCTCTTCGTCTTCAGTGCCGTCGCCAGCTTCGGGTTGCCTTCCTCCAGCTGTAAAAAGCAAGGATTCACATCCGTCAGCTACAGGGACGCTCCTATGATTTCACAATTGAGAGAAAGCGCGAATGCACTCTTATCATCCAACGCACCTCGACCAGCAGCTGTGGGTTCTTGTCCATGATGTCTAGCAGCACCTCGGGGGACGCGTTCCCCTGCGCAAAAGACAGTCGCAACGCAGAATAAGGCACGTCAGCACCCGATACACCCGATATATCGCTCCAGTGGTACCCTCGCTCTTCATGGCGACACCCAGTTGGCGGTTTCTTACCGGGATGTCGTTCATCCGCATGCCGGGGCGGGCGGTGAACACTCCTGCCGCCGCCGGGTTCGACCCAGCGAACATACCAGACGCCACAGCCGGCGCAGGCGCTGGCGCCGACGACGGGTTGTCCATGATCACCAGCAAGTCATCGTCCTTGACGCCTGCCTGCTCAAACTGCAGCCCCAACAACGCAACGCACCGTATCACCGTTCACGCCCAAGTCAGACCTCGCCACGCGGCACACGGCTGCCGTGCGTCCATACAGCACATATCCTTACCGTCTGGTTGAGTCGGACGGGGTTCCCATTGAGCAGAAGCACCTGCGAGACCGGAGAGATGCCAAACTGCGCCGCATCGTGCCATACAAACAGAGGCTTAGCACCGCGAAGAACGGGTCTGCGCCGCCGCCACGTCGCCTCGTACCTGCTCCTGCAGCCGCAGCGAGATGGAGCTGATCTGCTGCTGGGGATCGGCGCTGATCTGCGTCACCTGGCCGCCGTCCGCCGACGTGATGGTCACCTGCATTGCTTCCGCTTCTTGCAGCAAAGGTCTCAAAGTATGAAGAAGCGCAGGAAGAGGGGGCCGGCGTTCTTGTATTGGCTCTTATTGCGCAACCCCCGGCGATCCAGCCCCTTTCATTGGCCAAATTCACGCGATCTTTGGGCTTCGCCCCATCCATCCTGCAACTTGGTCTTGCCGATTTTGCCCGAGTTGGTTGAAGTGAATCAAGCGCAATGCGCCGAGGCGAACATGGAGCGAAGAGCACCAGGTCGTTCGTCTCGCTCCCCGCGGTTGACGCCAGCGCGAGCCTCATGGTCGCTGCTGTGATCTCACGGGTCTATCACAGCCGCGAGCTTATAAAAGGATCACCTGCGTGCTCGCAACATCCGCGGGTGCAGTGCAACCGGGTGTAGCTTTGCTGAAGATGGAGAACTCCTCGGTGGTTTGACCCCGCATGGAGGCGACGTCTTGGCTCTGCCTTCAGTTATCAATCTCGCTGGCCGTTGGCAGCCGCAACGACAGCGCTGAGCCATCTCGTATGCGCAATGGCGGCCACGAACAGCGCCGCGACACTCGAGAGTTCCATGAAGATGCAGGCGTGCCGCGTGTTCTGGTGCGTTAACGCTTGCATTTACCCCCACCTTGTACCAATGCTGCATTGACGCTGACCGACGCGGCGTCTCCTTGGGTCTTGCAGGCACCGGGCCACGCTTCGGATGGCGCAGAAGCATCAAGTGGTGAACGGCAACGAGGTGCTGGTGCTGCACGTCACGCGATCGCGATGGCTCGGCGGCAATCTAGACATTGGCCTGGGGCCCAGCATTCACCCGGTCCGCATGCTTCCCGTGTCCGGCAAGGACGTGCGCTGCCTGCGCTTCGGGCTCGTGTACGGCTCCAAGCGCAAGCGGGTTCGCTTCCGAGCACCCGACGCGACGACCTACGACGACTGGGAGCTCATGCTTGAGAGCGCCACCGAGACGGCAGCGGCGGAACGACCGGCGTTCGCAGCTTGGAGCAACCCATGCGTCTCGCCCGCGTCATCTGAAGGGCTGGGCCGAGTGTCCGAGGTCTTCTGCTTCGAGAGCGACGCGGAGAGCGAGCCCGAGCCGAGTCGAGCTGCCGATTCGCGAAGCCCAACGACCGGCAGCTTCGTGGACTTTAGCGACACAGCCTCCTGGGGTGCAAGCAACGAGCGTGAGGTGGTGCAAGCTGTGGAATGTGAGTGCGAGGCGCGTGTGGATTCGTTTGAGCGCGGGTTGGCGATGAGGTTCCGAGGCAAGTCGCTGCAATCCCGGGATGCCAACACGGACAGCAAGCGGCAGTCGCAGTACTCCACAGCCACACAGGCCAAGGAAGGTCTCTCGCGCGCAAGTGGCACGGAGGTTCCATTCTCAGGGAAGCTGAGCAAGGCTCGTCGACGCAGCGCCTGGGCAATCAGACACGTGATCGAGGAATGCTGTCGCTTTCTATGTCGAGGAGCTCCGCCCAAAGTCGACAGGCGCAGCAAGGAGCAGCAGGTGCAGCGGGAGGCCAAGCGCAGAGCATAGAGACAACGCGCGGCGCGGGTCCGGACAGTACTGGCGTCCTTGCAGGGCACTTCTGCTTGCGATCGCCTCCATGTTGCTGGGCACTAGCACACTCAACCGACTGATCCCATGGAGCCGTTTCGAAAATGCTGGGACAGCTTTGCGCAGCGCAAGAGACCACCCGCAGCCTCTAAGAGACTCTGTCTCATTTCCACCCAATCGCAGACCATCCAAGGTTCCGTCGCAGCCAATGAGAGTGATGCCCGCGGTTGGTACAGTGGGATCGAGCCCTATTGCGCACGTCGACGATCTTTGAAGAAGCATCCCCAAACTGCCGTCTCCACGGCCTCCCATTGGCTCAAAACCTGCGTTTGCTTCTTTTTCACCAATAGAAACGCTCAAAAAGCCCCAATTGGGTGCCCCCATCTGGCTCAACCGCCGACAGTCGCCCCAAGAGCTGCTTGTCTGGGGAATGAGTCCACTTTCTCCCCAGCAAGCACCGAGCGCTGCTGTACATGCAGCTCAGGCGCCCACGCTCGCGTCCGCCCGCGTCCGGAGATTCGATCGCGCTGAGAATAGCGCACGGCGCGAGATGATGCAGCCGTACCCGGTGGTGGACGAGGACACGCCACTGCTGCACGGCCTGGCAGCGCCTCCGCACGGCAGCAGCGTGTCGCCGCGAGCCGCTTCGGACGACGAGTCGTACCCCACGGCGCCCTACAGCGGCGGCGCGTCGTCATCCACAGACCCAGCCACAGACACATTTACGAGCGCCTCGACGCGCCGCAGCCGCAGCCTGCAAGCTACAGAGCTGCGGCTCAGCCTGGACAAGGTGGCCTTCCTCTTCAGCCCCAAGAACGGCTGCGCCGGCTACGGCAGCTCTGGCAACTACAAGAGCTTTTGCGACCCGACACACGACCACGCGGACGGCGAGGACGATGCGCTGTCGCTGCTGGACCCGTACTTTGACGTGACGGCCTCGCGGCTACAGTTGGCCTTCCAAGGCGCCCGACCCGACGATCAAGACGAGATCACGTACGATGGCTTCCGCGCGGCGTTGGAGGTGCTGGGCATCCGCTGCTCGGACGACTCCGCCTTCCACAAGCTCGTGGAGAGCATCGACCGCGACCAGCGCCAGCGTATCACGCTCCAGCAGTTCGACGCCGCCGTGCACCGCCTCAAGCTCTTGCACATGTTCGACGCCGCCACCATCCAGACGCTGGCACCCGCGGGGTACCAGCAAGCAGCGCTCTCCGTCTCGGATTTCTCCAGTACGCGACTGCAGAGCTTCCCACTGCGGCAGGAGACGCTACCCGAGTTCTTTACGGCGCACCGGCCCGACTGGGTGAGCGTGCGCTGGATCAATCTGGACGGCCGCGACAGTCTCAACCTCAAGCGTCTGGCCATCAAATACCGTCTACATCCGCTGGCTATCGAGGACACCATTGAAGGGCACGAACGCCCCAAGTTCGACCGCTACGACGGCCATCTCTTCCTCGTCTTTCCAGTGCTGCGCATGAAGGTGATTCAGGACAAGGGGCTGCCGCTGCCACCGCGTCGGCGCTCGCGAGCACAATCCCGAGCACCACCCAAGTCGCCGAAATCGGGCGGCTTCTTGGACAGATTGCGCAGTATGAGCGTCGGCACGGAGGCCAGCAGCATGCCGGCCGAAGAGGAGGAGGACGGTGACGACCCGCTCAAGCTCTGGATCGAGCACGTGTTCATCTTCATCGTGGACAACGACACGGTCATCACGGTCAAGGACGGCGACGCGAGCAACATTTGGCCCGAGATGACGCACCGCCTGGCCGTGCCGTACTCGAAACTGCGGCACAACGGCGCCAAGTTCCTCGTCTACAACGTGCTGGATGTGATCGTGGACGAGATCACGCGCGTGGTGGACTCCATTACCGACTGCCTCGTGGAGCTCGAGAACCAATTGGACGCGCAACAGCACCACTTTGACCTGCGCAGTCTACGTCATCTCAAGGACCAGATCTTCCGCCTGCCACGGCTGCTGAAACCCGCGCGTGAGGTGATCAAGAACCTCATCAAGAGCAAGGACTTCGACGAGACCACCACAGCGTACGTCCGCGACGTGCACGACCACGTGGTGCAAGTACTGGACGACATTGACCAGCAGCTCCAAATGATCCGTCTGCTCACTGAAGAGTACCGCGACGCCAAGGCCGTGAGTACCCCGTGTCGACGGCGTTGGGGGGCATCTTATCTGGTTGTGTGGAGTTATTGCCTCGGGTCGCTTACGTATTTCTCTTTCGCATTTGTGGGATTGTGGCTGCGGAACAGAATCAAATGAACTACGTCATGTACACGCTGACGGTGGTCACCACCATCTTCCTGCCGGGCCAATTTCTCACGGGCGTCTACGGCATGAACTTCGACGATATGCCCGAGCTGCACGAGCGCTACGGGTACGCGCTCTTCTGGGTCTTTGCCATCGCCATCGCCGCCACACTCCAGCTCTACTTCCGCTACAAGAGATGGATCTGAACCAAGAGATGGGAGAAAGGCAATGCGCCGGTTAGTGAGATGAACACCTTTGCTCAAGACAGTAGGTGGCGCCGATGTCATTGCGCCATGTTCATGTGTCATACGTGTTCGTGCTCAGCATGTTCACAGCTCACTCAAAAGGTGCAGCATCAAGGTTGCAAGTGGAGTATGTCGCGATTATAACAAGCACATACCAGTAGCACGCCAACCGACGTAGAAACTTTTGGTTCAATGCTGTAGATAGGAAGACGAAGACTTGCTACTCTGGGGTCGATGGGTGGGAGCGCTCAGTTCAGCGCGAGTGTCTGCAGAAACGCACCCTTCTCGGGCGAGTCGCGGAAAAGCGCCCTGCAAGTGCAAGCACACATAGGATGGCATGTAGCACTGGGTAAGCATGTGGGGAAATTACTGAGCGCGTAATGTAGACAGACCACTCGCGAGCATTTCGAAAGGAAAGTCATCGGAATGGTAGCTGGCACGTTACAAATGGAACCCACTCACCTCACAAGCACTGCGAGCTCCTGGGAAGAAAACACGCTGAGACCGCCTGCATTGAATTGGTCCTGAACAGTGGCAAGCGGGTCCGTCTGTCCAAAGCACCAGAAACACGACAAAATTATTAGCAAGATGAACAGAGTTTATCGCTTAGTTTCCGAGGGTTAGATGTACATACCAACATGGTCGCGAGTCGCGCCAGCCTTCTGAGGCTCGGGGCATGCGTCTCAGCTTGTACTTGTGAGTCGAAAAACTCCACGCACTGCACCACATAAGCCAGCCACAGATTGACCACTCCATCAATACAGATACTGGAAGAACAGACCACTACTCGCATTAGGTCGACCGTCACTTACCTCCAAAAACTGTGGGAGTAGCAAGTGGAGGTGCGCGCGAGCACTCTCCGAAATTTTCTGCGTGGGTCATAGGAGTACGACCGAGGTAAGTCAGAGGTACGTCACGCATTTGAACGATCATCGCATTCGATCGCAGCCATCTATCGCGACCACCTACCGATTCGGCCAAGACACCGTCCACGAAGCTCTTGGCGAGGGGCTGCAGCATCTGGGCCATGCTCTTGGTGTAGATCAGCAGCGAAAGCCCCTCGCGCCACACGGAACTGATCTCGTTCAGCTGGTCGAACGCGCTTCTCAAAAACTCCTCTACTTGCGTCATACTCGCCTCCGAGTTCACCGCTCCAAGTGGCTAAAATGACAAAAGAACATCTTGTGAGGTCAACTCGATCCCCACTTCAGTTCGCTTGAGCTTCAAGTCGCAGCATCCGTACCGGCAGATTCTTCACCCTCGTGAGAAGTTTGTTCGTCTCCCGCGTGGTGTAGGACGTCAGTGCGCGTTCACCAGCGTCTCGGAATGCCGGAGCCATGTCGCTCATCGTCGCAGTCCGATCGAGGGGCGCAGGAAGCCTAGGACAGGTACAAAGCTGTTAGTTAGCACTGAGGTCGCAGCCAGTTCACATACGAGTCCGAATGCGCACCGATGTTTGTAGAGTTGTCCGATCAGCAGCATGTGGTGCGAGATGTACATGCAATCGTTGTGGAACAGCATGCAACTCTGCGCGTCCCTGGCAATCTCGCGCTCATATAGCGTGGGGACCACGGCTCGAAACAAGAACAGCAGGTCGCGGCTGGTCTGGAAGAGCAGATGTGCGCTCGCCGCGCCGGTGGTGCAACCCTCCAGCAGCGTTTCATGCGCCAACTCCACCACGTCACGTGCACAGACGGTGACACGGTAGTCTGGGAGCTGGAAGCACCCGCCTCCTGCGTCGCCACAGCTTGAATTAATCGTTCTGGCGTTTGTTGCAGCCCTGGCCTTGACCGAATCGTGGTAACCTTGGCGCATGAGTTCGCGAGCTCTGCTTAGGATGCCTTGTCGACGCTTCTTGGAGTGCAGCCTGCAAGCAAACATGATCCGATCCACGATGAGTACTCTGCGGTAACTCCGCTAGAATGCGGGGCTTGGGCGAGTAATGTGAGGCTGGGCGTACTGGTTCAGCTGGTCCACGAAGCCTCGTAGCTGGCTGTTGCTGCACGCGGAGAAACCCACTGCCACCAGCTTATTCTCCAGATCATGAACCTGAGGCACCATCACATGGAGAATCAACAATTCGTCCTCAGTATACGCAGCACACGAAACCCACGCAACACACACACGTACAGCGGTGACGAGAGCGTCGCGGTACGTGTTGAGCGCCGTGGCGTCCTGCGGAATCTTGTCCTGCAGCAGGTTCATCAGCTGAGCCTCCAAGTTGCCCGGAATCTTCCACATCAAGTCTCCGAGTCGATGCATGAGCTCCGAGCGGCCGGCAAAAAGCTCCGAGTGCACAAAGAGCAGAAGCTTCGTCACGGTGGCGCACTTCTCCTGCACTTCCACGCCCTCGTCTGCCGCTGTCGCCTTAGCGTGCTGTGCAAGTAGCGTCACTGTCGCGCCACTGCCATCGCGCTCAAACTGCATAGTGCCATTAGGTTGTTGCAGCAGCGGCTTCATCAGATGTTGCGAGATGGCCTTGGCTAGCTCCTTGAGCTTGGGCGTGAGCACGTCCAGCACTTCGCAAGCTCGCCAGAACTCCTGACGCTGCTCCTCTGGCGGAAGTGTTGCAATCTCATCGTCGCTCGCTGCTAGCGGCTTATCCAAAAGCTTGAGCGCTGCGTTTTGCCACAGCACAGTGGACGCGAAGAACTGCGTGAGCTGGCTCAGAAGTTGCGCCTTCTTGGTCGCTAACTGCAGCCGCACGAGTCGCACGATACTGTTGCTGTCTCCCTGGCCTTCTGCGGTGGCTACAATCTCCGTCAATATCTTCTTGATGCTGGAGATCCCTTCTGCTGCGGCCACGAAGCGGTGCTGCTCGATATAAGAGTCCATGTCTCGCAGCAGCAGATCCACCTGCGTGAGTTTCTCCGTGAGCGCGATAACGGCCGTGGCCTGCCGAATCTGCTTCGCTACCTGCTCACGCTGCGCAAAGGAAGCCACCAGCTTGGCTTGCGGCGCTAGATCCTCGCCGTCGCCGAGTTGCAGACGGTCTACGGTCTGCAACAACGTCTCGTTCAGACGACGCATCCGGTCCTGAAGGTCGGTCGTCGCGGCCGAGGACCGCTCGCCCTGGCTGTCTGTGCACAACTGGCCGCTCGCAGCCCAATTGGAGGCGATTTTTACGGCTTCATCCGCAGAGATGGCCGACGACGTGGCGTAGAAGGAGCGTAGCGACTCCAGCACCTCGCCGCGCACCCGCGCGATCTCGTCATGGGTGTCGTTGAGCTTGCTGCAGCACATGCGCGCGTCACAAGCGCACGATTGTCAGTACCAACCGCGCGCGCACACACGGAGAAGTTGTAGAGACGTGCGGGGAGCGCAGGGGAGCGCAGGGGAGCCGCCACGGACCTGCTCAGCGCGTCTAGCGACGTCGAGGCCATGACGCTGCAATGCCACTTGTCCCCGCGTGCTGCTCCGGCTGATTGTCGTCGCGCAAAGGAGCCAAATATGGCATCCTATGTCCGGTCAGAGTGACCTCAGTACCCTCTCCCCGCCATTATCTAGAACAGGAAGTGAGACAGTTCAAGCTGGTCAAAGAGTTCGATTCGGCGCCCGCGACGTATTTATGGCTCCTTTGGCGGGTAGAATATGGCAGTTGCCCTAAATTACGCGGCGCTGCTTGCCATTTCTTGGAGCACAAAGCAAGCAAGGGCGATGCAGATGCCGACGAAGGACGCGGCGGCGGCGACTACAGCGCCCACACGGCCCGCCCAGGAGCTGGAGGTCGATGCTGGCGACGCCGTGCGCCTCATCCTGCAGTTCCTGCGTGAGAACCGACTGTTTGGCACCATGCGCGCGCTGCAGGAGGAGACGCAAGTGAGTCTCAACGCCGTGGACTCGGTGGACGCCTTCGTGGCCGACATCTCGCACGGCCGGTGGGACGCCGTGCTGCAGCGGACCAAGGCTCTCGAGTGCGGCGTAGCGGCGATGATGGATCTCTACGAGCTCATTGTGCTGGAGATGCTGGAGGCGGCCGAGACGGATGTGGCCGTGCAACTGCTGCGCTCCACGCCGCCACTGGCCGCCATGAAACAGGCTCAACCCGAGCGATATCTACGCCTCGACAGACTGGCGCAGCGCGGCGGCGGCGGATCTACGGATCTGTATGGCGGGTCCACGAAGCAGAAGCGGCGCGACGACGTGGCGCAGCTCTTCCGCAACGAAGTGTCCAGCGTGGAGCCGTCGCGGTTGCTGGCGCTGCTGGGCCAAGCGCTCAAGTGGCAGCAAATGCAGGTAAATTCCTGCGGCAAGGCATTGCATTTGGATGGTTCTTGCGTCCTGTAGCGTTACCGACTGACGATGAGCTGTACTGTGGTGCTGCAGGGACTCGTGGCGCCTGGGGAAGACTTTGATCTCTTTCGAGGCGCGGCCAAGGAGAAGGTGGTGGACCGGTCGGAGAAGCTGGTGCGTAAGTCGGCGGGCAAGATCAAGTTTGCCAAGACCTCGGCCCCTCAGTGCGCGCAGTTCAGTCGGGACGGACGGATGCTGGTGACGGGCGCCAAGGACGGCTTCGTGGAGATCTGGGACTTTGAGAAGTGCAAGCTGCGGAAGGACCTCGAGTACCAGGCCAAGGACGAGTTCATGATGCACGACGAAAGCGTGACGGCCGAGGCGTTCAGCCGGGATGGCGAGCTGCTGGCTACAGGCAGTGAAGACGGCAAGATCAAGGTCTGGAAGCTGGCCACAGGGCTCTGTCTCCGCCGCTTCGACAATGCACACGCCCAGGCAGTGCACAGTATCGTCTTCTCCCGGGACGGCACGCAGTTGTTGACGGCGTCGTTCGACCATCTTGTCCGGATCCACGGGCTCAAGTCTGGCCAAACGCTGAAGGAGTTCCATGGTCACCAAAGCTACGTGAACACTGCGCTCTTCTCCTCGGACGGCTCCAAGGTCATCTCGACGTCCAGCGACGGCACGCTCAAGATCTGGAGCGCCAAGACTGCAGAGTGCCTACATACGGTGCAGCCTCCCAACGGCTCGTACGGCACCGAAGTGGACATTGTGAGTGCGCTGCTGGTGCCCAGTGCGTCGCACGCGGGGGAGGCCATCATTCTGTGCACGCGGACCAGCGAGATGTTCCAAGTGTCCATGGAAGGCGAGCTCTTGCTGACATACAAGGGCGACGCGCTCCAGGAGAACAAGGTGGGCAACTTTGTGGCCTGCACGCTCTCGATGCGCGCCAAGTGGCTCTACGGTGTGACCGACAAGGGCTACATCTTGAGCTTCGCTACGGCCACAGGCGAGCTCGAGTCGACCATGCAGATCTGCAACGGCGACGCCTTTGGGATTGCGCACCACCCGCACCGCAATCTCGTGGCCACCTTTGGCAGTGACAGGTACGTGCGGCTCTGGAAGGCGTAAGACTGAAGCACCAGCCGGCTAGCTGGGTGCTTCTTGGCAATATTAAGCGCGGAGGTGGCGAGCAGTTCGCCATCCACAGCGTGTGCAGTCTTCTGTTTTCCCGTGGCGATCTACTTCTTGAACATCACTGGTGAGGGCTCCTTCGGTCCGTCTGACATATTGCATTGGCCGGTTCACAGGAAAGTGAAACGCATACAGGCATCGTGAGCCTCGAATTTGACGCTTCTCATGCGATCCACGCGAAACAAACCGGAGGAAGTGACTTGTCTGTCGCATTGGGGCGGAGACGTACCAGCAAATGCACGTGGCGTCGGGCTCACACCATCATTTGCAGCCTACAGAAATACAACAAGACAAATGACCGACACCTGCTGCGTCAGAAACCCGCACAGTGTCGAGCTACCAAGCAGAAGGTTAGCTGTAGCTATCGCATTGATCATCTAGGGATACGTACGCGGTTTTCCGACGAAGTTGTAGTAGCAAAGCGGTCGAACTGCTGCTGGATGCTGCGGTCGGCTTCGCGCTGCTGCTCGTGCTCTGTAGATGGAGATGGCAGCAAGAGGACGTACATGTTAGTATGGTTGTGCTGATGAGGTTTGATGGACTAGTGCACCGCAAAGCTTCACCTCGGCTCTGCTGCAAGTTCGCGACGATGCTGTAGAGCAGCGGCACGTGTTTGAACCGTGGATCCTCCGTCACTAGGCCAACAAACAGAACGAAAGGTCAAGTGTGGGACAGCGATAGAGTCCGTGCAGTTCAGGACGCCCACCGTTGAGCTCGCTGGAGAGGAACTCGCGATCGAAGGGCTTCTCCATGGGCTGCCCGGCCTCGGGCAAGAAGACGGAGAGAGCGTGTCGGTAGCCGTTGTACTCCATGTACTCGCGGATGAGCTCGTTGATGACGAGGTTTTCGTTGGACAGTTTGGGTTTGGGCACCTCCTGTAGGCGGGTGAGCCAGCACGAGAACGGGAAAGCCCAGCGCATTGCACCACCGTCAGTGACTAGACAGCACGTAGTCTGCGGGATTGCGGCTGTATTCTAGAGCACAGCAATGCAGTTGGCGCGATACCTGGTCGTCGAGCGCCGCGAAGATCTCGGCGCGGATGCGCGCCTTGATCTGGTCCAGCGAGCCGCGCGCGGCCAGCGTGTCCTTCAGCACTAGCGCCACCATCCGAGTCAGCGCCACACAGCAAACAGTCACTTGCATCCAGTGTCCTATGCAGATCGCACCTTCCTTGAGGTCCGACAGCGTCGCCTGCCCATTGCCGCTAGTCGAGCTCATGCTCGAGTCTGCCAAGTATCCTTTGGTTGAAAGGTCGGTTGCCCTCATCTCGGGATATCGGTATGTTATCGATACATACCGGTAGCAAGCTGCGGCCATACATTCTTTCTACCAGTCACATCGCGCGATTATACCCAATCTCCCTGCGGATTGGTTAAAACTCGAGCGAAACCGAAATGACGACAACGCCCCAACCGTCCGACCACCAGAGTTGATCTTGCAAGCCGGGGGCATTGGCGTCGGAGGAAGCCGTCGAGGGTCGGCATCGAAACGGAGCAGCTCGTGCTCGGAGCAGACAAGCGAGGACGAAAGGAGCGTCAGTGATGGCGGACGAGGCAACGCAGGCGGCCAGCGAGCGACTGGCGCGTGTGAGCCGCATGCGCACGCTGTCGGCGCTGTTGGACGACGACCTGGACGACGACGAGCAGCTTCCCGAGGAGTGTCGCGCCTTGTTCGCGCACGTGGCGGCGGCGGCCAACGGCGACAAAACGCGCGGTGACGGCAGCGAGGAGGAGGACGCGGACGTGCTGGCGCAAACGCGCAACAACGAGTTCTTGTGCGTCGAGTGCCGCGCGCACGAGGCCGAGCTCTTCTGCGAACAGTGCCACGACTACTTTTGCGAGCTCTGCTGCGGTGGACAGCACCGCAAGGGCAACCGCCGGAAACACACCTTTCAGCCGCGCTTCCCGTCCAAGAGCGCGTCTGCGCAAGCCGCCGCGGGGGCCGAAGAGCCGGCTTCGCCCGACGCTGGTCTGGCCAAGCGCGAAGCCGTGGACTTTGAGGTGCGGTGGTCTCCATGTTCTGTGCTAGGCTCCGATACGGAACGTCATGCTGACGGAAGGTTTACACGTTGTTACGTCCGGATGTTACAGAGTGACGAGGACGAGCTGGGCGGCGACACGAGCAGCAGCGAAGACGAGGACTCTTTGCGCGGCGGGGGTAAGCGGCACTCGGCCCGCGCGCGCAGCTCCGACTCGGGCTCGGACGTCGACTCGTGCTCTCATGCCTCTGACTCGCCTGGGCCCCGCCGTAACATTTGTAACTTGATGGGCCATTATCTTCTAGGTTACCCGTCGGCACCGGGCGCGCCGCAACTGCAGAGCGGCTCAAGTGCTGGCGCCAACGACGCCCAAGCCGCCGCCAAGATGCTGGAGCGCGCCAAGTACATCCCCGTGCGGCTCACGTACGAAGAGCGCAAGCTGTTGCGCACGCTGGAGGCTGCACTGTGTGTGAGCAGTTACACGGACAAGCTGGACACGCCCAAGTTCCAAGCGCCGGCCAAGCGCGTCCGTGCGCAACTGCAGGACATATGCGGCTTCCTGTCGGCGCTGGCCGTGGGGGCCGACTACCGCGCCGGCCAAGAGGTGCTGGACCAAAAGAACTTCAGCGAGAGCGCCGAGTTCTTCCAGGAGATCTTCGAGCTGGGCCGCCGCTACAAGATCATGAACCCGGAGAAGATGCGAGGCGAGTACGGCAAGCTCATGTATCTGCTACAGGACGCTGTGAGCCCGGAGCTGCAGGAGCTGCTGGGCTTCTCGTGCCACCGCAAGATCCGCACGGTCTACGACGTCTTGGAGGCCGGTGGCGCACTCGGGGTGCTGCGGGACTCGCGCATCGAGACAGCCACCATGGTGGTGGCTCCGGAAGGCAAGTCTCGTGCCCAGATCCAACGCCAGATCAAGCAGAAAGAACAAGCCATCCGCGGCCTGAGCGACCAGTACGGCGGCCACCGCCTGTCGCGAGACTCGCTGCAGCAGTGTCTCTACTCGATCGCGGACAACAACTACCACCTGTATTTCGAGCGTGACCCGATCGACCGCATGATCCAGTTGCTCACGAAGCACTTCAACCCGGAGGACGAGCGCGCGGGTGAGGCGTCGCTGGCCATCGTGAGCGGCAACGACGGCGCGCGGCTGTCGCACTCGCATGGCCGGCAGTACAACTACGTGCTGCAGTCGCTCACGCTCTGGCGTGAGATCGCGCACGACATGTTCCGCCTGTGGTGTCTCACGGACGACGATCTACTGGCAGACGGTACGCGCTACGAGCTCTCGGACACGGGCCAGGGGCTGCACCGCGTGCAGCCGGCGCCGCGGGTGTCGCGCGCCATGCACGTGATCCTGCACTCAACGCAGCGCGAGCTGGACTCGTGGGTTGGCTCGAGCGTCATCCACCTCGGGGACAAGAACGTGCCCAACGCGCTCATGTTCATCGACAAGTACACGCAGGTGGGCCACATCCTGCGTCCGATCGTCAAGGCCATCGACAGCCTCGAGGCTCTCTGCGCGTCCAACAAGGCGCTGCAGGGCTACCTCGACTCGACCTTCGGCGGCGCTCGCAAGCTGCAGCACGACATCCTGGCCGACTTTTTTCGCGAGGCCTTCGACGGCAGCGGCGCCGACAACTTCTTCGAGGCCGGCTCGTGCATCGACGGCCGCCTCACGAGCGCCTGGAACTGGTGCTCCAACCTGCACAAGAAGCCCTTCTTCCCCGTCTTCAAGATCACGGGCTTCGTCGGCTTCGATGGCAAGTTCGGCTAAGGTGTCTGCCGCCGTCCTCGGGCGTGAACGCAGATACAGATCGTCTCCGACCGCGGCACTCCGCACTCAATACACTCTCGTGGCTGTGCAGTCCGACACTTTATAGCTTACTCTCCTGTTCTCCAGCATTGCAAGTCTGGGCGAGCCATTTGCTCGGCTTGCTAGACGCATATCTACACGATCGTTCGGTCTTCCTCTTGCGAAGCAAAACTCCCATTAGCTACTAAAGCGAAGCCGAACCGAGCTGCGAGCAGCTTCGGCTTCGCTGGTCGCCGCCTCACAACGACATGGGACGCGACGAACCGGACGAGCGCGAGCTCCCGGCCGCCAGCGAGCCCACGGACGAGCGGCCCATGATCTGCTGCAGCGTGTACACGATCTCCGCCGCGCGTGGACGGTCGTCCGGGTTGAGTCTCAAGCAGGCCTTGGCCAGCTCCAGCACGTTCTTGGGGCAATCGTCCGTGAAGTCGGGGATGAGTTCGCCCGCCGCCACCATGCGCAGGATGGCCGTCTCCTCCACCTTGCCGCCCTGCGGCGGGTTCTTGGCGTTCCAGTACGGATAGTCCTCCGTGTCGATCTCCGAGAGCACGATGCCGAAGGAGAAAATGTCGGCGCGCTCGTCGTAGTCCTTCCCGAGCAGCACCTCGGGCGCGATCCAGAAAGACGTCCCGATGCCCGCCGTCATGTGCGTCTCCTCGAAGTGGCGCTCACGCGAGACGCCAAAGTCGCTCAGCTTGGCCTCCATCCCCGTGTTCAGCAGCACGTTCTTGGACTTGAGGTCGCGATGGATGAGCTTCGGGTCCAGCGAATGCAGGTACGTGAGCGCCTCGGCAATGTGCAGCGCAATGTGCAGCTTGTGCGTCTCCCACAAGAGCGGCGTGTTGCGCAGCTTGAAGCTGTGCAGCACCTCGCGCAGGTCGCCGCGCTCCATGTACTCGGTCACGGCGCTCAGATTCCGCAGCGTATCCCAGGCCACGCCGATGAACTCGACGATCCGCGGGTGTTCCAGCGTCGAGATCAGGCAGATCTCCTTCATGAAGGCCTCGACGTGCTTCATGTCCTGGCACAGGTCCGTGCGGATACGCTTGATGGCCACACGCCGACGGTTGTACACGCCGCTGTAGACCACGCCGAAGCCGCCCTTGTTGATGCAGTTGGCCACCTTGACGTCCTTGAACGGGATGCGGTGCGCGATGATGAGCGGGTCGTTGATGATGTTGGTGTTGGCCGTGAAGTGCGAGTCGAACGAGAGCGTGTGGTCGAACACGGACTCGTCATCCTGCTCCTTGCGCCGCTGGTGCACTCTCCGCTGCTTGATGAACACGAAGAGCAGGATGGCCACCACCACGCAGCCGCCCACGATCACGTAGATGAGGTACGTCTTGCTACTAGACGCTGAGGTCGACGTCGTGGCGGCTGTGGCGGCGTCCAGCACGCAGAAGTCCACCGAGTGCGCCGTCTTCCAGGTGCCGTTCTCGCACGCGTACGAATCATTCGGCGAGTCCATATTGAAGTTGGTGAGCCCCGCGATGTCTTCGTACAGGTCGCTCGAGATGGTCCAGTTCTCGATGGCGTTGTGCACCAGGTAGAGACTGTTGAGCTGGTTGAGGTAGAACATGCGGTACGGGATCTGCGTGAGCCCGTTGTCCGACACGTTGATGGACTGCAGCGGACACGGGTTGGCCGAACACATTTGCGACGAGATGCGCGAGTACGTCCCCTGCAAATTGTTCTGCGAGAGATCCCTGTGGGTAAGCCACAACCAGCAGTAGACGCGCAAGTGAGTATCATACCGACCGGTTCATGAGCACCGCTATGACACATCAAGGAATACAAAGGTAATGAAAGCACGTACAGATATGACAGACTCGCGTAGCCCAAGAGGAACGTCGACGTCACTTGGCTGATGTTGCAGTCCCGCAGGGAGCTGGAGCCACGCAAGAACGAGCGCAGTGTACACGTCAGTGTCCCATTCATCAGATACGTAGATGTATCGAGCGTGTGCGAGGCTGAAGATGAGGGCAAAACACGTACAGGTTGGTCAGCGTGAGCGGGAGGTAGTCCGTGGAGGCGTCAAGCGCTGAGTACAGGTCGATGTTACGCATGGAGCTGTCCAAAACAACAGACCGAGAGGAGCACGCAGCACAGAGGCCATTGTCAATCTCCTGCTGCATACACTTTTCCACAAACCCAAGCAGTAAGCGCCACAGAGTCGCTCCTGGTCCACTTACATGCTCTCGAGGGCCGAGGACGTGCCCACCTCCACCAGCGACGGGTTGGACGTGTCGTAGTTGGCCCAACCCGTGGCTTCGGCCGTCACGTTGAGGGCCACGTGGTCGTCCCCCACGCCGACGATCGTCCTATTCGCATCAAGCCACAGCAATCACGAGGTCAGCGTTACTGCTTACTCTCTCATACCCATGCACGCCTGCCTGCCAGACGCGGCAAAGAGAGCGGAACGTACAGCGAGACGAGGTCGTCGGGCGCCACGATGGTGACCAGCGACGTGAGGCCGAGCGTGGCGCCGAACTCGAGCGTGAGCGGCGGCGTGGTGAGGTCCTGGCGCGGCTGAACGTAGAACTCCCAGTCCGTCGAGTTGTCGTAGCCTTCGAGGCAGGTGCAGGACACGCCGGCGTTCGTGTACACGTCCGGGCAGCCGCCGTTGGGCGTGAGCGTGCTGGACTTGGTCTGCACGGACGGCTTACCGTCGCACACGACTGGCAGCTCCTTCCAGTTGGCCGTGAGGCTGCTGCCAATGGTGGAGCCCCAGACGCTCTTGATGTCGTTGGGGAAGAGCCGCGTCTCGCCGTCCTCCATGTAGTTTTCCAGCCACGCCTGCACCTGCGCGTCGATGGCCTCACCGCTGCCGCTGCTGCTGCTGCTGCTGCCGCTGCTCGCCGCGCTTGCCACCGCGAGCGCCACGCCCGCGCACACGGCTGCCGTCGCCCACACGGGGCTCGCTACGCGCACCATCTCGCGTACTGTGCCGTGCGCACGTCCGCTATCTCGCGCCTACGCCCTGCTTACTCGGAGACGGATGGGCTGGGCGTTGCGCTTGTGCTGCTGGGCCGCGTCTAGGAGAATGCCGCCACCTGTGCCGCAGGCCGTGGGCCGTGGGCCAGGCCAGCCGGCGAGGCGACACGCCGCCATGCCTTCGTTCGGAGACTCCCACCCCGTCCCCTGCTATGCGGCTGGGGCCAACTTACTGGGCAGGTCGCCTCGGTGGGTGGGGCGGGATGACCCGTCGCGGCGGGACGAGACAAAGCAGCGGCAGCCCATGTTACGCGGGCAGTCGCGGGCGGAGCGACGTGTTTGCCAGAAAATCGGTTCAGAAGCGCGAGGTGGAGATCCGGGCACGGGGAAGGGCCTGATTCGGCCGGAGCAAGTCAAGCCTGGAGCCGAGAGCCGCAGCATTAGTCTCGGTCGAGTGGCTCGTGCGTGCCTCAGCGACGGTCTTCCACTGCGAATGCAGGCGAGCACGAATCACAGACCCGGTTGCTTGATCTTGAGCTCCAGTGGTAGACACGCTCTGGCCAGATAGATGCCCGCGGCCGGCCTGTAGCCGTGTAATCGAGGACCTCTGCGTGGCCAAGGGCGGAGGAGGGCAACGGGTTGACTCGCTTAGACCGCCATGACGGCGCATGGAGGCAGGAATCAAGGTCTCCTCCACGTTTCGGTCGCAGGTTCTCGCAGGTCGTAACATGGCGAGGGCGGAGGTTGCGTCCGTCGACCGCTTCCTTGATCCTTGAACAGGGCCGCAACTGAAGTGGGACTTGGTCCTGCAACTGTGGAGAAACAGCGTGAGCGAAACGCGAACGGAATAAGGAGCGGCGATCGCGCGACGGCGAGGAGAGCTGCTCGAATTAAAACGGGAAACCACGAGCGCTGATTGGCCCAGGAGTGTCTCCTCCAGGAACCGTGTCGGGTCAATCATCTTCAACGAGGTCCTGGACCAGTTCCTCGAGTTCGTTCACGAGCTCGTGAGCTGTGGGGCGGGCCCTGGGGCTCTGCTGCAGACAGCGCTGCGCCAGCGCCAGCACCGCCGACGGACAGCCAGCCGAGAAGGCCGGGCGCTTCTCGCCGCGCGCCACTTGCTGCAGGATCTCGCCTTCCTGCACCTTGCCCTGCGGCGGGTGCTGCGCATTCCAGTACGGGTAGTCCTCCGTGTCGATCTCCGAGAGCACGACACCGAAGGAGAAGACGTCGGCCTTTTCGTCGTAGTCCTGCCCGCGCAACCCTTCGGGCGCGATCCAGAAGGACGTGCCCATGCCCGCCGTCATGTGCGTCTCGTCCCAGTGACGCTCGCGCGCGATGCCAAAGTCGCTCAGCTTGGCCTCCATATCTGTGTTCAGCAGCACGTTCTTGGCCTTCAGGTCGCGGTGGATCACCTTGGGACTCAGCGAGTGCAGGTACTCGAGCCCCTCAGCGATATGCAGTGCGATGACGGTCTTGTGGTCACTCCATGACAAACGGTAGGCGTGTCGCTTGCAGCTGTGCAGGACGGCGATCAAATCGCCGCGTTCCATGAGCTCCGTGACCGCCGGCAAGTCTATCATCGCCTCCCACGCCACGCCGATGAACTGGACGATGCGATCATGATGCAGCACAGCCATGAGGGTGATCTCGCGGATGAACTGCGCGATCAGGGAGCCCTCGGACTCGGTGCTTTCACGAATCTTCTTCACCGCAACCTTCTGCCCGTGATAACTGCCGGAGAACACCAAGCCAAAGCCGCCACGGCTGATACACTGTCCGATCTTCACCTCAGCCAAGTCTAGCCGATTTGTAATGATGATTGGGTCGCTCAGGAGCTGCACGCGCATGGTCTGGTGCGCGTCGATGGCGCTGTGGTGGTCTGTGAAGATCGAGTACAAGTGACGACCGGTCGAGAAGGAACTCAAGTCGGATTCGTGCTCGGACTTGCGGCTACTTCTGGATGCGAGACGATTCCACGCCATCACGACGGCCAGCAGCGCCACGACCACGCACATTGCCATCAGCACATGCACGAGTGCACTCGAGGGTTTGCTCGGAATATCGTCATCGCCTGCCAAGCCGTCATGGGCAATCGCAACCAGTAGACAACGCCTTGTGGTTAGCAGCCTTTTCATCGAGAATGACCGCGCATAACGACACGAGACGAACCTGGGGTAACGCAAAACTTGGAGCTGTGTGCGGTTTCCCACCTCCCACGAAAACACTCGGCCGAACTATTGGGCAGGTCTGATGAAAAGGCTGTCAGGTTCCTGATCTTGTCGAACACGGTCTTGCTCACGTTGAAATCCGTGATCTCGTTGCCAAGTATGTAGCTGTCCACGCAAAAGGGCACGCATAAGAAGTGTCAGTCACGAGGCAGACGATACGTCAAAACCCCGTGGTGATTCACGACGAAATGGGATCGCACAATTTCTCCAGCGTGTCCACGTTGAGCGCGGTGGTCGGGAACGTCGACAGCTTGTTGTAGGACAGATTGCTACATGTGCGAATCGTACACAGCAGTTAGTCGCAACACAGCACTAGCAACGACTGAGATCCTAGCGGGTATTCGGCCAAAGAGTAACGCACTATTCCTCTAGCCCACACAAGGATATTGAACACTTGTCAGCTAGGTTTTGAATGGGCGTCCCTGCATAAACCGAGGCCATGTTGTTCGCAGACAAATCGCTGTGAGCAGGGCCAAACGCATCAGAGAACCTCGTTAGCAAGGGGTTTGCCGTTGCGGTCTACTGCATCCACACAAAAGACACGTCTAGCGAAGATTGACCAGCTAATACTCACACATGTGTCACGTTGGTCAGGCCTTTGGTGAACTCGAAGCCGAAACGGGTGATGTTGCAGCCTCGCATCGTCCTGCGCAGTTATCAAGCAAATACAAAGCAGCAAATGCGTCAGCTTCTTTTCTGGAGTCGAGGCGAAGGACCGGGGTTTTAACCGCAGCCAGCACTACTCACAAGCTAGTCGTCGTCGACGGCAAGAAGCTGGATACGCTCGTTACTACAGAGTACATGTCAATGTTCACCAGCTCACTGAAAGTACATCAAAAATAACCACATGGCGTCAGGGCGACCCGCATTCCAAGACGAGATAGCGCTCACTGCAAGGTCGCTCTCACGCACACTGTCGTCAAGCTGGACGTTTCCCCCAATGTTTTCGCGACGGGGAGCTCGTTGCCTGCTCCGCTGCGATACTCTCCGACGAACGTGAGCGGAATTGGCCCGTCGCCGACGCCATGGATGCTTCTGTTATGCATCAAGTGACAGCAACAAGAGCGCAATGAGTCCACCGAATGCGGGACACAAAACGAAGGCGGCAGCTTTCTCCCAAGCAGCAGAAAACCCTACAGCTTCTGCAGGGTGGCAGGCACGTATAGCGTCTGGACGGCATTGATCTCCAACACCTCGGCCGCCGTCTGCGTCAACGGATATGTCTCTTCTCCGTCTCCAACTTTTGAGCGCACTCGAAACTCCCACGCAGTCACGTTGTCGTACCCGCTCAGGCACGTGCACGATGCGTTCACTGCGGTGAACAGCTCCGGACACGCGCCGTTCGGCGCCACAGCGGACGAACGCGTCACTAGTGACGGCAAACTTCCGCACACCTGGTAGCGCCCGCCCAGAGCCATCAGCGCGCTCCTTGGTCCGCCCACGAGCTGCGTCTCGCCATCCAAGAAGTTGTCCACGAACCAGCTCTGCACGTCCTCGATTTGTTCCTCCGATGGAGCCGATACGGAATCCGACGACGATAATGCCGAGCTCGGAGACATCAATGCGGGCTGCAGCTGCTAATAAATAGTGACGCGAGAACGGTCCGGCCCGCGCGCTTCGGTGTGATGTCTCCTCGCCCTCCAGATGGAGCCAGGAAAAGTCGACGGCCGTGCCAGTCGTCCCGAAGGAGGAAGTGATAATGCGCGGAGCTGCCGATGCCACCCTTGCGTCGGCCACGTCCAGCTCCGCCCAGTATGGGGCCAGGAGGTGTCCCGGGGCTCAGATGCGGGTGGATGTGTGTTTGGTTTTGGCATAGCGAGAGCCATCCTGTCAAATACGCCGCCTGACTGGTCAAGGCGTGCTGCGCTCTATGAGCCTGTAGCTCTCCCTATAATTGTGGAAGATGTACTGGACTTTGCGTCAATGTGATGCCGTTCGGGATGCAGTTACTTAGCCAAGAGACCCACACAGGATCATGGTGCCGCTGACCTGGCAGTTCAGCGGCTGTCAGAGCGATCAGCTGCGAGGTGGACCTAGGAATAGCGCTTATTGGAAGCATGCTTGAATGAACTAGAGAGGCGCTTCCGACTCGGATAGGAAATGTGATAGCATCAACTCGGATAGTGATGGGATGCGGCGCTCGATGGCCCTGCCGTCGATGCACAGGAACGGCATTGGGCCCTTGGCCGGAAAGCCTCGAAGCACGCACTTGTGGAACTTGAAACGCTGACCAGAGAGAACGCAACAGCGCTGCGTCGAGCGAGACGCTGGTCGTTGCCAGCATTTCCTCCACGCAGACTTTCGCACTTGCTTTTATGCATCAGTGAATAGCGTTCAGCGAGCGTAGAGCTTCAAGATCAATGCTGCGCTTCAATATGACGATGCCCCGGGCACCCGCACTTCTTACTCCAGAATGGTCCTCCAGTGGGGCTTGGCTGCATGCCGACGAATATGTGGTCTCGAGCTCGCAATGCCAAGAAGCTCGTGGGGACGGTGCTGGTATTCGTGCATTGTATGGATGCAGAGCCAACTCGGGGGGTGGGGGTCACTATCCAAACTTCGAGCACCCTACACGACCCACCCTGGGGCGGCACAGCACACCAGCGCCAAATGCAAGCCGAATTCTCTGGCTGTTCGAATGATCAAGACGTCCGACACTGCGGCGACCATGACAAGCTTCTCTAGCGCAGGTGAAGCTTCCTGTACCCACCCCACCCTTGTAGATCCTTTGTAAGGAGGAAAGGCGTCGCCACGCGAAGAAATGAGGCATACGTAATGGACGTCGGGAAGGTTGGCGAGTCGCCAAATGAGCGGAGAAACGTCTTTCGACTGGGTCGAAGCCTGCGCACGCACTTTTCACGTGTGAGTCTTATGCAACAAGACTTTCGTGTGTACCCATCTCACACTTCAACTAGACGGACTCTCGAATCCGTACTAAAAAGGTGTACCCATTCAATACATTGATAACTCGCTACATGTACGAACTAATAATACCAACCACGCCATGCTGCCTTTCGCTGCTTCTACTAGACTAGACCGAGCGCCCTCAGAGCTCCTTGACGTCCTCGTAAGGCGTGCTCCACTTGCCACCGCTGCGGCGGTCGGGAGAGCTCTTCTTCTCCTCCTCGCCGCTCGAGTAGCTCCCGCGCTGCATACCAGCCAGCCGCTGCGCGTGGCTGGAGCGAAGACTAGCGGGCGATGTGGGCCCCTCGTACTGATGGTTCGGCAGTCCGGCATGACTGTGACTCGAGGCCAAGCTGTCCGTGCTGGTGCCTCCGCCCACGCTTTGCGCGCTAGCACTGCCGCCCTCGGAGCTACCGGTGGCCACACTGGCCGCGAACCCACCCGTAAGGATGCTTGCCGAGCTGTTCTGCTCCATGCGGCGCGTGGTCGTGGTCGTGGAGGTCGTCTTGCCCTTTGGGGGCAGCTTCGTGCGCACCACGCGGTGCGTGGTCACCTGGTGAGCCTCGCTCGACGGGGACACGACCACCTCATAGCTTTGCGCGGGTGCTAGCGCCTCCATGGCGCTCGGGTTCGCGCTTGTGGTCGCCGTAGCGGCGGCGCCGGAGGTCACCTTGGTTGTCGTCATCGTCGTCGTTGTCTTCTTGGTTGTACGCTTGGCGGCAGCGTTGGCTGCCGCGGCTGACGAGGCCATTGCAGGCGGCGTGGGCTGGTGCATGGGGGCGCCCGGGTTGCGCAGGTTCACGATGGTGTTGGCCGGCGCGGTGCGTGTGGGTGAACTACTGTTGGTGCTGCGCGTGTTGAGGTCGAACGAGTTGCCCGGGCGCAACATGGAGTAAGCCGAGACACTAGAGCTGCGGTCCTGCGCGAGTTGCTGCAGGTACCGCACGATCTCAGCAGCCGTCGGGCGCTCCTTAGGCTCGGAGTTCAGGCAGTGCGCAGCCAGCTCGAGGATGGGAGGCGGGCAGTCGTCCGAGAAGGCTGGACGCTTGGCCCCGCGAGCAACAAGACGCAGAATCTCATTCTCCTGCACCTTTCCCTGTGGCGGGTGCTGCGCGTTCCAGTAAGGGTAGTCGTCCGTGTCGATCTCCGAGAGCACGACACCGAAGGAGTAAATGTCGGCCTTCTCGTCATAGTCGCGGCCCAACAGCACCTCGGGTGCGATCCAGAAAGACGTACCAATGCCCACAGTCATGTGCTCGCTGCCGTCGTAGAAGCTGCGCTCGCGTGCGATGCCAAAGTCGCTCAGCTTGGCCTCCATGTCGGCGTTTAGCAGCACGTTCTTGGCCTTCAGGTCGCGGTGGATCACCGTCGGACTGAGCGCGTGCAGGTACGTGAGCGCCTCGGCGATGTGCAGCGCGATTACAGTCTTGTGCGCCTCCCAGGTGAGGCGATAGCCGCGGCGCTTAAAGCGGCGAGTCACATCGCGCAGGTCACCGCGCTCCATGAGCTCCGTGACTGCCGAGAGCTCGGCAGGGGTCGTCCAGGCTGCACCGATGAAGTCGACAATGCGCGGGTGGTTGAGCCCCGAGATCAGCGAGATCTCGCGCACAAACTGCTCCACCTGCTCACGCTCCACGACGCGTTCGTTGCGGATCTTCTTCACGGCCACCTGTCGCCCGCGGTAGCTGCCCACAAACACGAGGCCGAAGCCGCCGCGGCTGATGCAACGCCCCAAGGCGACTTCATTGTAGTCCAGCCGACAGGCAGTGAGCGTCGCGTTCTTCTTCATGGCCTCAGCGAGCTCGACCTCGTCCGCGTCCAGCTCGTCTTGGCGGTCACCGGCCCCGTAACCAGCGTACACATCGGCGGGCCTAGTGCCAGCACCAGCACCAGCACCAGCGCAAGCACCACCGGCATCAGCACCGGCAGGTCCAACGCCAGCAGCAACTGCGGCGGCGTCGCGGTTTAGCGCGTCACCAAACGCCGCATTGGCGTTGTACTTGGGCGTCGTAGGCTCCAGCACCTCCGGAGAGCTCACCGGACTGTCATCGCGATTGTCACGGTGACGGCGACGCTGCCAGAGCAGCAGCAGCAACACGAGGAACACCAGGATAGCGCCAGCGATGAGGAACCAGAGCAGAAGGCTTATGCCGCTGCCATCATCACTGTCGTCGGAGCCGGACGACCCCGAGGGCGGCACCGCGGCCGTAGCCGCACCGAGTACACAGAACTTGGTCCCGTGTGCTTCCTCCCACACGCCTTCCTCGCAAGTGGCCGTCTCAGCCGGTTGGTCTGCCACGAAAGTCGCCAGCCCAGCCACCATCGCGAACTCCTCCTCGGTCACATTGAAATCCGAGATGGAGTTGTTCTGGATGAAGAGCGCCTCGAGTCCAGTCGTGTTGAGCGACTCAGACGGGAATGTCACCAGTACGTTGCTCGAGAGGTCTAGCGACCGCAGCGCAGCACCGCCCACGTACGCCTCGCTGATGCTGTTGGACGACAGGTCCAAGTACTCGAGGTCGACCCAGCCGCTGATGAACTGGGTGTCCAGCTCCGAGATGTTGCAGTTCTGCAACGTGAGGTTGGTCACCGTGGTCGGCACAAAGCCCGTGTTTTCCACGGTCACGGTGCTCAGGTCAATATTGGAGATCCAGAGCGTCGTCACGTTCGTGGAGCTCTCCACACTTTGGACGAGCGTGAGCTCCGAGCTACCCGTGGCCACGCGGTTCTCCGAGATGAACGCGATGCTCTGCGCAGACTCACCCACGCCTTCGATTGCCAGGGTCTCCAGCGACGCCGGCACCCAGATGGGTCGAATGGTGTCAATCTCCAGTGTGGTCTCGGACGACTGCGTCAGCGCACGCTCCGTTGTGGTGGTCTCGGTCGTCTCGGACTGTACGTGGAAGTACCAGGAAGTGGCGCTCTGGCTGTAGCCTGTGAGGCACGTGCAAGACGCACCCAGCGCTGTGAGCTCGTCCGGACAGCCACCGTTGGGTGTCTCTGTCGAAGAGCGCGTCACCAGAGCCGCCTCACCGCCGCACACCTGGTTGGTAGTCGTCGTGACGGTGACGGCACCCACCACGAGCTGTGTCTCCTCGTCCCTGAAGTTGCTCGTGAACCAGCTCGATAGACTCTCCGAAGACGACCCGGATGAAGCCGATGCCGAAGACGACACCGAAGTCGAAGCTGACGAACCCGTCTCCGCTGATGCTGAGGCGCTCAAGGAACCTACGGCGGACTCGTCTTGGGAGCTAGATGAGAAACTCGAACCTTCGGTGGAGGTAGCCTCTGTCGTCGTCGTGGACGTGGTGCTGCTTTCAGCCACATCACTGCTCATTGTGCTCTCCGTAGAGGTGGTGGTGCTCGTGCTGCTACCCACCGTACTTCCTGTCGTGGTCGTCGCCGAGGAACCTGTCGTCTCGCTTTCCGACGTCATGGTGCTGGTGGAGCT
>JAADYJ010000203.1:0-31371 GCA_023338205.1 Halophytophthora polymorphica | reverse complement strand
GGCAAAGGGTTTAAAGGCGTGGCGGAGACCTTCGTCGGGCAAGCGCGCGTATGACGACGCCGCAGCGGACGCGGAGAGCGGCGCCGGGCCTTCCGCTGCTACTGCTCTTCGCGTGTGTGTGTGCGGCGGTGGAGGTGGACGCAGCGTCGCGCACGCGCGCGCGGTTCTTCCTGCCGGAGCAGCCCCGCAGTCAGCACGAGCCGGTCCTGCAGCAGCTGGAGGCGCTGGGGATCGAGCAGTTCAACGCTGAAGACGCTGGCGATGCAGACCGCTGGGCGCAGGTCCTACACAACAGCAAGGACATCGATCTCGTGTGGAGTACCGAGGCGGCGCCGCCCCTCGACCACCTGGACCTACCGCACGAGTTGGCCACAAAGGTGAACTACCTGCCGGGCTCGGAACTCTTCACGTCTCGCGATGCGTTATACCGGCACGTGACGGAGAGGCAGAAGAAGGAAGGCAAGTTCTTCTTTGACGATGTGCCGGTGCACTTTGAGCTCCCGCGCGACCGCGAGAAGCTCACGAAGGCCTTCGCCGAGGTGCGCAAGAAAACGGAGAACGACATCAAGCGCAGACAAGACCCGCACATTTACCAGCGCTTCGTGGTGAGCGAGCGGTCCGCCAGCGGCAACGAAGACAAGGCCACACGCGGTGCAATCTTCGCTACCGAGGAAGAACTGCAGCTCAAGCTCGAGTCGGCCGAGTTCAAGGATAAGCAGGTGGTTGTGGACCAGTACGTGGAGCCGTTCCTGCTCGACAACCACAAGTTCCGCGTCGGGTTCTACGTGGCCGTAACTTCTGTGGACCCGCTGCGTATCTACGTGTACGACCACGCGCTGATCAAGATCGCCAAGTTGGAGTACCCGAGCACTCTGGAGGTGGGCACGGACACAACGGCCTACACTGTCGACAACGAGTACGTCTCTCCCTGGGACTTCCCTGACCTGCAAGCTGACTTCTACGAGGTGCCGTCCGCCGCAAGGGAAGGAACGAACGCCTGGCGTGTGGTGAAGCAGTATCTGCAGCGCAAGGGCGTCGACACGAAGCGCCTTCAGGACCAAGTGGACGCTGCCATCGCCAAAACGGTGCTCAGCAGCCGCAGCGAGTTGAAGGCCGCGCAGACCAAGCTGAAACGTGCGGCGCCACGAGACGGCGAGGACGACACACCGTCAGAGCTCAGCGACAACTTCTTCGGCCTCTGGAAGTTCGACTTTGAGCTTGACGACGCGGCCAAGCCGTGGCTTGTGGGTGTGTACTCGAACCCGTCCATGGAGCCACGGCAGTCGGTGCTGGGCACGGACGAAGCCATCAAGAAGCGCGTCCTGTACGACCTGCTGAACCTCGTGGGTGTGCACCCGCAGGCGAGACTCCCATTCGAGCAGTTCTTCCGCCCGTCGGACGCCAGGTTCTGCTCCGACAAGTGCCGCGACAAGACCCGATCGTGGGATACGTCCTGCTGGTCGTGCCCCGGGTGGTTCCCGCCCTACGTGGCGCATAAACTGTTCGCTGCCACCACCGAGTATGCACGTCGCGGCCTCTTCAACCTCGTGTTCCCGTCGCTGGAGCTGGAGCTTACCAAGTTCCTGGACACGGAGCTGACCGAGCACGACGTGGCCTTTGAGCGGTATGTAAGTTCGCTGTCCAGCGGCTATGCCGACATGGAGGACTTTCCCGCCTCGGACCGCGCGGTTGTGTGCGTGTACCGCGAGCACTGCAGCGGCCACGGCGACTGTGTGAACGGCATGTGCGTGTGCGACGAGCAGTACGAAGGACGGACGTGCTACATCCCGAAGGACCCGGAGGAGGACGAGTTCTTCCAGCAGGAGCAGCAGGCGGTGGAGAACGAGGCGGCGGGCGCGCAGGAGGCCGAGACGTGGAAGGAGAAGGTGGAGAACCTCGTGTGGAACCGCGGAGGCGCTGCGTCAGACGCCGCCGAGCAGGGCGGCGAACCGCAGCGGCCTTTGAGCGAGGCAGAGCGCTTCTCGGCCACCAAGCTCCTGTTCGCCATGGCTGTGCTCACGGCCTTCCTCTTTGGCGCCTACCGCGTCTTCTTGGCCGTGGCGCCCGCCGCCGTCGTGGATCTCGAGCATGACGGCAAGACGAACTGACGCAGACAAGCAAGGCTCAGGTGGTCGTCACGTAGCGTTCGTCGTCCCGTAGATCAAGTGCGTTGGAAAGCTGAAGCTCTCGTTTGTGTGTGAACAGGATCCGCCAGTTCGACACGGCGTGATTCAAGCAGCGGCAGGTGATGATCTCCGCGTGCTTTTGCATTCTGGTGCCCAGCACAGCGTGGCGTAGTAGTAGATCTACTAGTGGTTCCGCTCCACCTGCCAGTGCGTCTTCCACGGACACGACGAGCTACAGCACGGGCAAAGAGGTGGTAGAGTGCCACCTGCGACGTCGGAAGGGACGGACACCTCGGCAAATAACACAGGCGCACAGGCGCACAGACAACGGCAGCACTCGCAGAGCAGCGAGACCTGTTGATTCCGTGGTTACCCAGCTTGAAGCCGCATGTACGCGGATCTTGCCCTCGTCGCCGCTGCCCTCTATGCGCTCACTTGTCGTCCTGGCCGTCCGCCTGCTTGCACTGCAGTCAACAAGGCGTGGGCACGCCGAGCGCATTCCGCCTAGCATAGCTTGGGGACGCTGATGGCGGCCTCGCGGAAGGCCTTGAAGGGCGCCAGGCCCGGGAACTGCAGCTGCTTGAGCACGGCCTGGAAGTCGGCGGCGGGCGCGGCCTGCAAGTCGGCCGCGGCGCTGTGCTGCGCGGCGGCGGCGCTCGTGTGGAAGCCCTGGCGCTGCTTGTGCTTGGGGCTGCGGTCGCAGATGACGTACACTTTCTTGCGGCGACGCACCACCTTGCAGCCGTCGCACATGCGCTTCACGGACGAGCGGACCTTCATCTTGCGCTGCTGCCGAGTTTGCTGCTTGTGCTCGCTCCCCAACTCGGGCCGCCTTCCACCAGACGTCGGTGGGGGTGGAAATTCTAGTCGAATTAGCTCGCGACGAGCGGCGCCTAAATTGCGACGGAATTTCAAAACCGGTACAAACCGTGTTGCATGTGGAGGAACCGGTAACTTTATGGGCGTGACCAATGGGAAGTGTGCTTGGTTCCCTAAACCCAAATTGATCGGATGAAATGCTTCTTCCTGGTAGAGTATCAAGAGAGAGGCATTCCAATTGGTTACACGTCCGCTTCGACCGCATCGTCCAAAAGCAACCAGGTCCACGGCCGGCGACCGCGATCGCGACCACGATGGCGGCGAAGAAGAAGACGGCGGCAAGCAAGCGCAAGGCGGTGGCAGCCATGGCGGAGGCCCCAAAGGCGGAGGAAGCGGGCGAGGAGCGGCCCTTGTGGACGCGCGTGATGACCATTGGCGTGGCGTCGTACCTGGCGCACAAGGTGTGGACCAAGAGGAAGATGCTGACCGAGGCCTGGTACACGGACCAGCAGTCCGAGACGGAGCAGGGAATGATCACGGCCTTCGAGTACCTCAGCTCCATGGGGATCATCTTCGCCGTGGGCATCCTCGTCGGCGTCATCTTCAGCAAGGTCTCCGCCTGGGTCAAGCGATAAGCAGTGCTAGCAGCAACAGCGACTAGTGGAAGGCAGCGCGCACGCTGGCGTCGACACAGTCCCGTGAGCATGCGCACAATTCCAGGAAGAAAAGAGGGTGAACGCAGCAGCTCGCACCATCGCGGCCCGTCGGGGTGGGCTAGGAGAGCACATCAAGAGCACCACGAGCGCTTCGGTGCAACGCTGGTGCCTTTGTGGTGGGTAGACGCCAATTGGTAGCGAACGACGTCACTGATTGGTCGCTAAAGCAAATAATACATCGCTTGATCGAATGAAAGCTGATTGGGCTGTTTCCAATTTCATGCACTGTATTAGGTGATTTCTCGCAATTCTATGGAGGCTTCACGCGGCGGATTCAAAATTCCAAATGCAAGCCGCCTGAAGCAGACGCAGACGCAAGTACCGGACGAAGCAAAGGCAGCAGGAAGAAGCCCAAGCGACGAGCTCCGTGCTTCTCCTCGCAGCGCAACAGCGCCAGAGAAGTCGCGGCCAGACCAGCATGACAACGAGCGGTAGACGCCGCGTGGGGCGCGCGCTGCGGCGGTCGCGGCGCAGCGCCGCCAACGGCAGCACGCGTGCGGCCACGGGGGTGGGTCCGCTGCAAGCCATCGGGGAGAATACGGTGGTGGACCTCACGGGGGGGGACACCGAGAGCAACACCACCGGCTCGTGCTTCATCCGTTCGTCTCTGTCTCCGCAGGGGGCTGGGGCGCCATCGCCCAAGAAGCGGCACAAGAAGAAGGCGGCGACCAAGAAGCGGCCGCGCGAGTCCGTGACGGCGGACTGCGGCCTCGTGCAGGGCAAGAAGAAGCGCAAGCTCAAGCTCATGACCCTGCTGGACGAGTTGGAGACGCAAGGTAGCATCCAGCGACTGCAAGGGCGTGTGTGCGCATCGCTACGGGGTGGATGCTGACCTTTCTCCTGTCGTGTGTGGATTCCCTGTTGTCTATTGAGCGCAGTGGAGGAGCAGTGCACGGAGCTACTAGCCGACGCGGAGCGACGCGCACAAGACCTGGAGATGGAGCTCAAGGTGCAGCTCATGTTCCTGCCCGAGGCGGTGCGTCGGATGCCCTGGCAGACCTTCGTGCGCGACTTTGGCGGCGACATCCACGGCGCCATCCACAGCGTGTCCTCCGCGCAAGACTCCGAGCAGCAGGCGGCTGAAGCACCCGAACCAGCACCAGAGCCGTCCCCACAGCCGTCGCCAATACGCACCCGCTCCTCTCTCGCTCGCCACAGCATTGTAGCAGCCACGCCAGGCAGCGGCGACGACTATCTGAGCAAGAAAAGCCAGCGCTTATCGGCCTTCGAGACGCCGCTGTACCGTCGAGACCCGAGCTTCGCGCCCAACACTGTGGTGCGGACGGTCGTGCGTCGTGGCGAGACGTTGTACACGGCGCGAGGGTCGCCAGTCATGCCGGACATGGCGCAAACGGCGGTGAAAGCGCCTGCGGGCTCGCTCGTGACCACGTTCGGAGACAACCTGGAGGCGTCCACGTGTATTCGGCTGGACGACGAGCACGTGGTGGACCTGTCCCGACCAGACGAGCTGTCGGAGGAGTCTCGAGGCGAAGCGGCGTCCAAATTGCAGGCGCTACAGGCCAAGGTGGCCCAACTGCTCAAGCAGATCAATCCCACGGGCAAAAAGTAACACCACGTGTACTACAGAGGCACGAGCGCGGCCAAGTAGATCCACACGGACAGCACGCAGTTCGGATACGCGCAGGCGTAGACGGCCAAGGCGAACTCGACGCCTGGCCGTTCGTTGTAGTGGATGTTCTGTCCCGCCATGAGCACCAGAGAGCCGCAGGTCAGTCCGTCTCGCAGTAGAGCAAAGTAGTAATAGGCAACCAACCACACTGACGCATATTGTCGCTTCATGCCCACCCACAGCCACAAGAAGCTGAGACTCACCGTGCTCTTGACCACCTCCAAGGCGCGTGGGATGTCGGTGAAGGAGACGTGAAGCGGCAGTCCACAGACCTCTCGAGAGCGCTGCAGTTCGCGTAGCACGCCTTCTCCCGGGTGTCGTCGCTGCACGGGCAGCTTGAGCTTTTGCTTGAGCTTCTGCTTGAGTCTGCGCGTCGTCCTCGGGCTCAGCTCAGCGTCGTTCGCGGTCGGGAGCTGTGGGTCACCGTCCTGCCCGCTAGCCTCGCACTCCAGGTATACCAAATGGTCCCGCAGTTGGAGCCCCGCCGCCTCGTTGAACGTCGTGGTGAAGTGCTCACTCCGCCAGCGACGAACCGCCAGTTTGAGCGCCTCGCGCAGTTCCCGCTCCGCCTGTTGTACGAGATCGGACGGCGTGGTGCGATACAGCAGCTCTCGAGGCTGCACGCTGGGCGGTAGCGAGACGGCATCGCTGTCACCGGGAGGGAAGAAGGGTTTCCAGCACCTGCTGTTGCCCTCAATGTTCCAGTTGAGGTCTTGACAGCCATCAGCGGCCGGTGGCATCGGCTGTACGTTGGCAAATACGTTGTCACTCGCCACCACAAGCGACACATCACGCAGTGGACAGCGCGCGTCCGAGACAACGTAGCCCACACCACGGCTGGCACTCCAGAGCACGCCGTGACGCAGCACGAAGACAATCTTCCCGTCTGGCACAGCGTAACCCAATACGAGGTAGGTCTTCCAACGCTGACAACTCTTGTCGTCTCCATGGTGCTGACGGTCGTACCAGGCAAAGAGGTTGGCCAGCAGTACGGCGTGCTCCTCGTGGTCGCCTGCTCCCATGTCCAGTAGCTCCTGCGACGTGCACCAGACGTCCTTCGCAGTGCCGTCAAAGGCCAACCAGTCGTCCAGGAAGGGGATCAAACTCACAAAGCGCACCAGCCCACGCACTGAGCTGGTCGCCAACTCGGGGGGAGGCGCTTGGGCTCGCAGGAACCGTGGCAGGAAGGTGGAGCCGTGGCTTAAGTTGCGCGCAAAGACGCACAAGTCGCGTTGTTGGGCTGCGCCCGACGGCATCACACGTCTGGCTGCTATCGCCCAGCGCTGCGCGTGTTCCAGCAGCAACTTATCTTGCGGGCTGCGAGCACTGGCAACGGGTGCCGTGCCCCTGACGATACTTTCGTCAACCGTCGAAGGCAGCACGGGTAGCACTGGATCCAGTTGCAGCGTCACTTTGAGGAAGGTGGCCTCGCGAGTTCGCTTTGCCACGCCCAAGCCTTCCGCGTCTTCATCCTCCTCGCCGTCGACGCCGCTGGCCTGGCTTGACTCGAGCCTGTTGGGGCTCCTTGGACTCTTGAAACTTCTTGGACTCTTAAGGCTCCTCGGACTCTTGCGACCCTTTCTCGCGGCCGCGTCTTTCTTCGTTGGGCTGAAAGAAAACCTGCGCTTCCGACGTCGCGGAGAAGACCCCGTCTCGCTGTTGTTACCGGCGCCTACGGACGTAGAAGTGTTGGATGCCGTGGCTGTGCTCTTGCCAGCACCAGATGCAAGAACCTGGAGATTGGCATAGCCCAAGTGTTCCACCGGCGTCTCGCACCGCAGAGAGGCTTCCACCCGGCCGCCACAGCGATAGAGTGTCGAGAACGGCACCTCCACCGTGCCCAAGAAGCAGTTCTCGCGGTGTAGCGACCTCGTCTGCGCGCCGAGCTTTTCCTCTCCGTCTCGTCGATCTTCGTCCTCCGTCGTGGCAGCACGTCTCGTCACTCGGTCAAAGAGACTGAAGCGGATGGCGTCTTGTGTGCTGTCAATGGCCGCAGGGCTCCAATCGTCACGCGGCGGTCGGAACGGCATCGCCAGCGTCTCCATCCACGCGGGGTTCGACCCCACCGCGTTTCTAGCACGAGTCGAGCTACCCATGACAGTCACGCACGACGTCTGTCGCGTCTTGTCCTGGAAACTCACCTGCACGAACACATGGCTCTCGTACTCCAGCACGGCACCAGCGCGAGGTGTTTCCAGCTCCGTCTCCCGTGGCGTATTGGGCGTCGAATCTCCATCGGGAGCGACTCCAAGCTTCAGGATACGAAGACTCTTCTTCTGTCGAGACAACTTGCCTCGTGTCTCCTTCGCCTTAACGGGGTCTCCGTCCTCGACGCCGGTGGGGGGTTTGAGTCGCACGGGAACATTCGAAGCCTTCTGCACCTGCACGTAGAGTGTGCAAGCGGTAGGCCAGTGTGCAGCCAGTGTAGGTGGTGCTGGAGTCGACGTCTTGGGTCGCGGCCGCAGACGCCGTCGTCTCGCGAACAAGGCGCCGAGTGCCGGGAGATCGAGCGCGCCGGGAAGTAGTGGCAATGGCTGCTCCTGCACAATGTCCGCCAACGATTTCGCGCGGCCTCTGGGGCCCGTAGCCTGCGTAGACTTGTAGTTCTGCACCGCCTGCGTCTGTCGAACGCGCTCTCGAAAGTCCTGGAGTTTGAGAAGATGCTGCAAGCGGTGGCGCTCCACGATGGACGCGTCAGCGCGATCGGCCTCTTCCAATTGCAGCCTCCGGTCAAATGCACGAAGCTCCGGACGCAGTAGCCTCAGCAGTCGCTCATCACTGAGCAATTCGCTCTCGGCCAGAGGTAGCGGCTCCTCAAAGACGGCGTGCTCTGGCCGCCAGCGCGAGGGCTCCACCTTCCCATCCTCGCGGCTCGCAAGCGATACACACACACTCGAGCCGTGTTGAGCCACGAATTCACGGTCGCGAAGCCGCAAGAGCTGATTGCGCTTGGTCAGACCTCGTGTTGCTCCACCGCTGGCGATCAACGAGGTCGCGTACAAACTCTCACTCGTGCGGAAAATCTCTCGCTGGCCCGATCCAAACGTGCTTGCATCCTGCTGCTGCTGGAACTTGTTCTGCAGACGCCTCACGTCTGCGTTCTCCGGGTCATTCGGGTCCACTGACAGGTGTCGTGGCTCCATGAGTCGCAGGAAATCACGTTCGCTACTGAAACTTCGTTCGTTACCGTTGTGAAGGTGCACGGTGTTGCATCTCGCGGGCATTCCGACGAGTTTCACGCGTGTTCGCGAGGTGAAAAGGCCGCCTGCAGCTTTGGGCCGTCTAGGAGGCAAGCAGACCGAGTGAAAAGAACCCGGTGAGGCTTCTGAGCTAGCCAATACGGCGCTTTCGTGGACCCACGCGACTCGGAGATGCAGTCGGCCTTGAGGTCGGCGTGTGACGTGCGCAAAGAGCGGCGAGTTGTGAAAGGATCGGTGCCATTGGAGTCGCGAGATCGCCGTCGTGCTGCTGAACTGGTACCACTCATCGCTGGGCGCAAGGCTGGCGACCGATATTTGGTGGTCACAGTCGTAGCTCCACGTTTGATGGCTCGGCGGTTTGGCAATACTGGACGCCGCTTTCTGGACGATATCCCATCCAGGTATCACCACGGGGATGGCGCTCGTGGACAGGAGCACATCACGTGCAAACATTCGCTTCTCGAACACCTCAGCGCAGACTGCCATCGGGAAGTATGGCAATTCGAACTGCAGTCTCTCTGCAAACCGCGTCTCCCCACGAGACCACAGGCGCGTCTTCGTGGTGCACGCGATCTTGCCATTCACGCGGAGCACCACGTAGAGTCGGAGGGTCCTTGGCGTATTCAAGATTGCCTTGCTGTTGCTCGCGCCGTTGGAATCACGTTTCAGAACCAAAACCGCCCGTAGAGCGTGAGTATAATCAGCCACAAGTGCCCTCACGCGTTCGGAGAGCTCTCGCACCTCCCGCTTCCCTTCACGCCCTTCCCCCTCGCCAAATCCCTCATCTGTCTGGTTGTCGATGTCGCCGGTCATGAGTTCCAGAAGAGCTTCCACGCGTGCGAGGTCAATGGGTCTTGATCGCGGACGCGACGTGATTCCAGCGAAGGCCATCCCCAATGAGGCAGAGTGGTTCTCGGCTTCGCGCAGCTCATTCGTTTTGCCCAGAAGCTGCTGATGCATCTGGCCCAACGCTTCCAATTCCGTCAACAGCTGATTGATCTCCTGTCTGGCCTGACGCATCATACTCTCGCTCTTCTCAACGCCCGTAGCTGCTGTGTCAATGTTGGTGGCTGCAGTTGAACCACTCGCAAGGCCGATGCCGTTCGAGAGAAGCTCGTCGATGCGCTGGAGGGAAATTTGCCACGGCTGTCGCTGCTGGAGTCGTGCGTAGGCCGCATACAGCGCGTGTAGCTGGGCCACCAGTCGGTCCGAGAGCGTAAACGCGTTGTGATCGTCCAGCACGACACGGTCCACGACGATCTCGAGTAGTGCCCTGCGAACCTTCGCTTCATGACTTACCACCGGATTTTCGGATAAGCCAAAGAACTGAGGACTGTCCCCACTGGCGACGCTGTCAGTGTCTTCGTCATCGACGTGCGAGACTCGTAGACTCGTACTCTCGTCCGGCACGTTCTGCAGTAACAGTTCTCTCACCAAGAGTGAGTCAGCAGACTTCACAGCTACTGTAGAGGCCTGTCGTTTCTGTTCTGCATCGTCTTTCCTCGTAGATTCTCGACCTGCTGGTGACACTGTAAGCTCTCGTTGTAGTCGCTCTTCCAGTCGGTTGAGTGTACTGGGCTCCAGACGCCTCAGTTGCCGCCTTTCGGGCTCCATGAAGACCCCAGCAGTCTCTCGCGCCTTGACTTCCGCTTCCCATATCGCCGCCGCCAGTCCTCGAGCAGAGCAGGTTTCCGCCGTCACTATGATCCCCGCCGTCGTCCTCCCATCTGGCACAGGCGCTTTCCTGGGGAGCAGCCTCGCAGCGGGCGTGGGGTCGTCCTCTTCGTCTTCCTCGGGGGTTTCGGCGGCAGCTTCAGCTGTCGTGTCTCTCGTCTCGTGTGTGTCGGACGAGGCTTGACGCTTCGGCGACGCTGCACGCAAGAAGCGGTTGTTCCTGCGAGCCTCGCGTTTCGTTTCGGTCTGCTGGATCTCGCGCTGGTTCTCAATCTCATTGCGCCGTTGGGTTGCGCTTTGTCTTCTGGCTCGCCGCACCGGGCTGCGAGAGTTGCGGCCAGCCGTACGCTGCTTGTCGCCGTCCGCATTCTCGTCCTGAGGACCGCCACCACTTCGGCGCTGGCGACTGAGACTGCGACGACGCTCCTTATCCTTCCGCTTCTCGCTCCTCTTGTCCTTTTTGTCCTTCTTGTCCTTCTTGTCCTTCTTGTCCTTCTTGTCTCGGCGCTTCCCGTGCGAGGTCTGCACTGCGTCTGGCCCCGCCGAGTTTCCCACTGCTACTCCATCTCCCTCGTCCGTCGTCACTGTTTCCATCGCCGTCGATCCTTGTGTGGGTCTCTATGCGTGTCCGACCCCAATCTTGAAAGGTCGTTAGTGACTACTGCAGTCCCGATCGCGATCTCTCGTCCTGCGTGACACTCCAGCACGCTCTCTCTGTTCTCTCGAGATGGCGAGCGGGTCCGGGTCCACGGCGGCTTCGAGACAGCTGCAGATTGGCTCCAAGCTCCCGGACCTCGTGGGCGAGTCGCAAGTAGGCGTCGTGCGCGCGCAGGACTACTTGGCCGGCGCCTGGGGTGTCATCTGCTCCTTCCCGCAGGCGCGTCATCCGGTCTGGCTCACGGAACTGGGTGCACTACAGAAGCTCCAGGACCAGTTCGAAGCTCGAGGTGCGCGCGTGCTGGGACTTCACGTGGCGTCGCTGCAGGAGCAGAAGCCCTTCCTGGCCGACGTGAACGAGACGCAGGAGGTCAAGGTGGGCTTCCCCGTGTTGGCAGACGAAGATGGCGAGCTGTCCCGACGACTGGGACTCGTGGCGGCCGGAGCTCCCAAGCACACGGCGGACGCGGCACGGCTCCCCTTCAGCTGCACTATCCTTCTCGACTTGGACTTGACCGTGCGCATGCTGAGCTACTACCCCATGGCCGTGGGGCGCAACTTCTACGAAGTGCTGCGCGCTCTGGACGCGCTGCAGCTCAGCACCTTCGAGCAGGTCGTGACGCCTGTGAACTGGAAGGTGAGTGACGACGTGTTCGTCGAGCCCGACGTGCCCACGGACGCTGCCAAGAAACTTTTCCCGCAGGGCACACACGAGATCAAGCCGTACCTGCGTCTCACGGCGTCTCCAGCTGTAGGGCACGACACCTGAGGACACACAACACACTCGGTAGCCACTACAGAGAGCAGGCAGGCGTCATGCAAATACGTGCACGTGCACATTGACCCCATAGATAGTTACGCTGTTGGGTGGCTGAATGCGGCGGACCTTGGTCTCCGTCTGTCCTCACACTATGGCTCTCGTAGCGGAGTCCTGCGTCGTCCCTGCTCATCGATCCGAGGGAGGTGCGCGTGGAGGCTGCTGCTGCTGTTGTTGCTGTTGCTGCTGCTGCTGTTGGCGCATCTGCTGCTGCAGAAGGTGATCACTGGGGGACACATTCGCGGGCCGCTGCTGCTGCTGGTGCTGCTGTTGCTGCTGCATCAACTGAAGGTGGTGGTGGAGCGCCTGGTGCTGCTGGAGCTGCTGCTGCTGGTGGAGCTGCTGCGCTTGCTGCTGCGCTTGCTGGTGGTGGTACTCGTGCTGCTGTTGTTGCTGCAACTGGTGCTGGTGGTGCGCCTGCAGTTGCTGCTGGTACTGCTGCACTTGCTGGTACTGCTGAGCTTGCACGTGCGCCTGCTGCTGCTGAACCTGCTGCTGCGCCTGTTGCTGCATTGCACTGTTGTACCTCGCCATGTTGGCCGCCATGTCCAGTGCTTCCTTCCGCGCTTGCTGCGCCTCCTGCAGCGCTCGCGCCGCCGCTGCCGCCGCCGCCGCCGCCCTCGCAGCCTCCTCTTCCGCACGCTGGGCCCGTCGCAGCAGCTCCGCTTCTTCGTACCGGACTTGCTGTGGGTAGCCGTTCCACATCTGCTGTTGTTGCTGTTGCTGCAGACTGTGCGGAGAAGCCGTGGGCGCCGCACTCGCCGAGATCGCCGAAGAAGATGACGAACCCGAGGCGCTGCGCGAAAGTGCCACCACCATCTGCGCCGACGCGGCCGAGTAGCTGCCCACGCTTCCCGCGCTCGAACTCGTCGCCGGCGCACTGGCACGCAGCAATCCACTCGACATCGCAGTCGACGACATGGTCACTGACGACGCCGGGATCCCACTCACCATCGTCGTCAGGGACGCACGAGACGACGAGGAAGACGCCACTGCTGCGTTGGGCCCACTCGTCGCCGCGCTGTAGTAGCGTTCCTGCTGCATCTGCTGCGACTGCTGCTGTTGTTGCATCAGAGGAGACTGACGCTCTGCTGTCTGCGTCCGACGTTCGGGGGACGGCACGTTCAGCAGCGTCGACATGAGCCCCATGCGGTTGTGCCCAGATGACGGCGCGACAGACCTCCTTGGTAGCAGGTGCGCAGTCGGACTCGGCGCGGATACTGGCGATCGCGCCAGCTCTGTAGATGACGAAGTCGGCATCGAACGCACGGCGTCGAGACGCAGCTGCTGCTGTTGCTGTTGCTGTTGCTGTTGCTGTTGCTGCTGCTGCTGCTGCTGCTGTTGCTGTTGTTGTTTCTGTTGCTGTTGCTGTTGCTGTACCCGTTGCTGCTGCGCTTGCCGCTGCTGCACTTGTCGCTGCTGCAGGGCTTCACGCTGCATCTCCATCTGCGCTTGCTGCTGCTGCAGAGTCCGTGGCGAGTCTGCCTGTTCCTTGATCACCATGGAGCCGTCTCCGTGGGGGGTTCCATCCTCCCGTGGCGACTCGGACTCGTTCAGAATGGACGAGAACGACATCCGGCTGGACGGTGGGATCCGGACAGGCTTCGCGGCTGGTGGCGCCGGAGAGGCGAGCGCGACGCGGGCCTTGGCAGGTTCACTTCGCGTCGCCGTTGCAGTCGGCACCGCACTAGGCTTCGGCGGTTCCACCTTCATACCCGCACCGCTCGTCGCTGTCGTAGGAACTGGGGTAGACTGCCACGAACTCGGACGCCGTTGCTCCTGCTCCGACTGACTGCTGCTGGTCGCTTCCATGGCCATGGGCCGCGGGGGTGGCATCGATCGCTGCGGCTGACGTGGACTGTTCGTGTCAGTTATCTGCGATACTGAGCCACCTGCGCTGCTCGCAGCGGCGGTGTTCATCATCGCCATTGTCATCATGCCGTGAGACGACGCCTCGCGTGGGGTCATTGAGTTGGAAGAGCCGACGGCCACACTTCTCGCCGAGTTCCCTTGCGCATTGCTGCTGCTGCTGCTGCTGGGGTCTGAGGGTGCGTCGTACCCACGCGGACCTGTGGGAGACATGGTCATCTGCACGGCGGCCGCCGCAGCCATCGCGTGCGAGTGCTGCTGACCCTGCTGCATCTGCGCCATGGAGTACATGCTGCTGGGATGCGCCATGTCTGCGTAGCTTCCTCGCCCTTGTTGTTGCTGTTGCTGCTGCTGTTGCTGTATCGGGAGCTGCATCATGCGACTATGCGCCGGAACCTGCGCATGAGGCTGCAGTCCCATCTGCTGGAGAGCCTGGATGGAGAAGTGTTGCGGCGGGACTTGATGCGTGGGGAGTTGCTGCTGCTGTGATTGCTGGGCAACCGGATGGCGCGAGAACTGCAGGAGCCGCTGCGCGTTCGCCGCGTTCATCTGCCCTTCGTGGTACGGACTGCCGCTACTCGAAGCCACACTTGCATCGGACGCCATGGCCTGCGACTTCTGCTGCTGCTGGAACTGCATCATCTGCAATTGGTGCTGCATGTTGAGCAGCTTCATGTAGTGCTCCGAGCTCGAGGACGGGTTCAGCATCTCACGCGACTGCTGCTGCTGCTGCTCCAGATGGGCCTGGATGTTCATGGGAGACGCCATGTCTGGCCGAACACCCGCGCCATGCATCCCGTGCTGGACCGACCCCAGCGCGGCCTGGAATGAGACGTTCTCCCCCGCGTTCATCGCCATCGACGACGCACCGAGCATGGGAATCGACGCCCCACTCGAGAGTCCGGCCGAGGTAGCTCCAGCGCGTAACGAGTTCCCCATCAGAGCGGCGGCGGCGGTGCGAGGAGAAGGCGTGGCTCCCTGTCTTGAAGCCGTAGGAGGCGTCGTTGCTGTCATGCCGGCGGAAGTGCTCCCGTTCGCTGCCGCGTTCTCGATCCGCCGCTTCAGAATGTCCTGCAGGTTGAGCCGGTTCTTGTAGTTCTGGTAGTAGTTCTTGATCTGAGCAGGCGTCTTCGAAGGGATGCTCTTCGTGAGCGTCGCCCAGTCCTTCCCATGGAGCTGCGTCACAAACGCAAAATAAACAGAAGCACCGACAAACAATTAGTGTCGATCGCTAAACCCCAAGCACAAACGAGCACGCCGCTGCGTTGAGAGACTGGGAACGTACCGAGAAGTACTTGAGAAAGTCGGCCTTCTCCGCGTCCGTCCACTTCTGCACCACACGCTTCGCGGGCGCAGCCGCAGCCGCTGCCGTCGCAGTCGCGGTCGTGGTCGTCGCTCCAGATGTGCCACTCGTCGTCGTCACTGGCGTAGAGGTGGACGTGGAAACAGCGTTCCCACTTCCAGCCTTCGACGCTGCTGGCGTCGCCGCCACCACCGCCGCAGCACTGGATGTCACCGCAGCAACCTTCGGAGACGCCGTCGTGGCGGTGGCTTGCGCGTGGTTGTTATTCCGACGGGAGGCCGGAGTGCCGCCCTTCCCACCCTTCTTCCCACCTTGAGCCGCCTTCTCCTCTGCAGGAATCGAGACGCGAGGCGCGTTGCGACTGCCAGACGACGAACTCTTCTTGCGGCTGTGGTTGCCGCCAGTCTTTTCTCCAACCGCATGTCCAGCCCCAGCAGAGGTGGCCACCGAAGCAGAAGTCGAGGCCGAAGCTACCGCTTCCTGCTGCTTCTTGAGTTTCCGCTGCTGCTTCAGCTCCTTCTTGGTCAAGTGAGGCCCACCGTTCTTGGCACTGCCTCCATTCCCAGGGGCCCTCGCCGCGTTGCTCTGCTGCTTCGGTTTTGTGGTCGTCGCCTCTTTCGGAGTTTCCCCAGGACCACCACGGGAATTGACACTGGCTCTGTTCTCCGTGGTCAAGATGGTGGTCGACGTCGGCTCGGAGACGATGCTAGGGTCTGGGTACCGCTTCAGTCGCTCGGCCACAGGCAGCGTCGAGACTTGGTAGCCCGTGCTGTATGAGTTGTCGCTGATGAACGACGTGTAGTCCATCAGGAACGGCTTGTGTTGTCCCGCCACGAACTCCTCCAGGCGCTGCGAGTACAAGTTGAACTTTTCCTCGTCGGACGTGTCGCCATCGCCCGAGTTGACAATGTCATCGAGTTGTACGCTGTTCCCCGGCGTAGAAGCACGCGCGGAAGACGCGAGCTCCGACGCGGAAATCAACTCCAGAGCCGTTTTCCCGCTGACAGCTCCTTCCCCAAAACTGTTAGCTGCAGTCGCGTCGCCAGCCAATCGCTTCTCGTTGTCACGCAGCAAACGCTGGGCACCGGCAGAGTTGAGAATGTTCTCGGATGCTTGATGAGAGCGGAAGTTTGCCGGATGCAGCAGCAACTTTGCCACGTGGCTCGGGAACTTGACACCCAGGCATATCGCCGCGCACGCCGACAGGTTCCAACAGCTCCACGTGTTCTTGGAGCCCGCTCCGCGACGCCGCAGCAGCTGCTCCCGCAGAAGAGCTTTGTAGTCGGCCACCTTCTTGGTGCGGTAGTAGAACGCGACGACGTCCCCTGTCGTCTTGTTGCTCAGAAAGGACGAGATCCGTGGGAAGTTCTTCGGGAACTGCAAGAACTTGTCCATGTAGATGCACTTCTCCAAGTCGTTCCACGGGTTCACCAGCATCTCTGCCTTCTCCCTCTCCTTCCAGTTCACCACGAGTCCGTCTGCCATGCAACTCTGACCGTTCACGAAACGGGTAAAGTATCGCGCCTCCCGCTCCTCCGGGGTGATCAGCATGTCCGGAATCACAGTCGACATGGCGTTCTTGAGCCGCTTCTTCCGGATCTCCTGGTCGATTAACGCCTGCTGCTTAGCCTGCTCAATCTTCTCCAGGTCGTTCTTGAGCTGCAAGTCTGCGCTCGAGTTGTTGGTCAATCGCGATGACGTACGGATACCGGAGTTCCCATTCCCGTTCTCACCACCCGAGGTCTCTGTGCCAGCCTTCTCCGCTGCGACCACCTGCTGAACGTGCGGGCTTTGATAGTTGGTGTTTGTGGTCCGCACAGGTCCGTTCTCCGACACGTTCTTCATCTTCTGCTTGTTCTTCTTCTTGTCCTGTCGCTTCCGGTCCTTCTCCATCTTCTTCACACGCAGTTTCCACGTCTTCTTGAGATCCACGTAGTCCCGTGCCAGCTTCTTCATGTGCTCAAAGCGAAGGTGGTTGCGCTTTCGAACCTTCATGCGCACCTGCTCCGACAGGGCCAAGCCGCGGTCGACGTTCGCTTGGTAGAACGGGTAATCGCTGGGCTGCCGATAGATCTTCGTCGCCACCTCCCCATTCTCCATACGCTTCGGAAGCTGCTCGTTGGCAGCGGCCGTCTTGCGCAGGTTTTCCGAGAACACGCCCGCCACCAATTCGACAAACGCCGGATCCACCGCCACTTTCACCGGAGACGAAAGATAGTGGCGACCAAACGAAGCTGGGCTGGCGGGCTCCGAAGGGGTTTCCGGTGTCAGATCTGCCGCAGCAGGGCTAGCCATCTTCGCAGACTCGCCACCAGTAGCCGGCTCCTCCGTGGACACGATTTCCATGGCCTCGGGGGATTCGGCCGCTTCTTGCTTCACCTCCGCCTCTGCGACCGCCTTCTGCAGGGTCTTGATCTGCTTCTTGACGTCCACAATGCTAGAGTCCAGCGTGTCGATCGTGGACAGAATCTCTTCTTTCGACGGCTTCACCGGGGCCACCGCCTCGTTCGCCGTAGCGTGATCTGGCTCGCTTTCCTCCATCACGGGCTTTGAATCTACCTCCATCGCCGTTTCTTTCTCCAACGCCGCTGGCGCTTCAGGGGTGGCTGATGCAGCTTGTTGCTTCTCTTCATCTGGTGCATCTGCGGCATCAGCAGCCTTTGTTGCGTCCTCGCTGACGACCTTGACTGTAGACTCTCCCGCTTCGACCTTAACCGGAGATTTGGGGACTTCAGCTTCAGCGACTGTTGCAACCGCGGGCACGCTCTCGCCTGCTTGGGTGGGGCTGCTTTTCACGTCGCTAGGCGCCTTCTCGACTTCTTCTGATGCCACAGCCTTCTCCTTCTTCTCTTCCTTGGGTTTGTATGGCGTCTCCTGCTGCACCAGCCCTTGGCCCCAGCCAATACGCGGCCGCTTCGGAGGTTGAGGCGGCGAAGACGCCACAAGGCCTTGGCCCCAGCCCAGACGGGGGCGATGCCGCTTCGTCGGCGTGAAGACCCCGGCGTCTCCTACTCGCTCGCCCAGCAAAGAAGGCGACGGTGTCCCACGCGCTGCTTCGCTTGGAAGTCCTGGGATCTCTGGCAGTGCTGGTAGCTCTTCGCGCGGCGATGGAAGAGATGTCTCACTAATACTCCGACGGCTCGGCGAGTTGGACGCACTGCCACCAGACCCTTTGGCGCTCTTTGCGCGCTCCAGACCCGGAGGCGGTCGCAAGATACTCCTGTCGGCCATATCCATGGAGCTCGCTCTCTGCATCCCCTTCTTGGCGCCTTCGTCTCGCCTTCGGTCCTCATGGTGGCTCCTCCGCCGTCCTTCACCATCGCCTTCCAATGAAGATGGTTGCAGCGGGAAGGAATTCCCTGAAAACGAAGACGACGCGCGAGAACCTTTCACCAAGCCTGGAGGCGTCACTTTCGAGTTCCGCGCCTCCGACATCATGTGCGACGAGTGATGACCGCTCGAGAAGGACGCACGGCGATCCAGCAAAGGCCGCGCAGCACGCTGTGGTGAGACCTTTTGAGGCGGCTCTGACGACAGTACTCGATGCTTTGGGTTCCCCTCGTGCGGTGCCGACAGCGAGAACGCTGAAGCAGGGCGAAACAGCGACTTCTCACTCTCTCTCGAGCCACCTTCGCTCCTTGCTGCGGCTGAAACCCCAGACGACGAGAACGAAGTCGACCGGGGCTTGTTGCTGGCCCTTGCGTCGGGAGGGGAAGAAGCGACGCCCCGCTCATTCTTCTTCTGCTTCTCCGGCTTCGGTATGCTCTTCATGCTTTTCGCTACCGTTGAGTCCTTGGGTTCAACTGGTAAAGCCGCACGTGCACTAGTCTCGTCCGGGTTTGACCTGGAGGTGTCCACAGCAGCACTGTTGACTCGCGGTGCACCTGTGTCTTTGTCTGCTGGCACAACCATCTCCCCTTCTTCGATATCGTCCTCAGCCACTGCATTCCCATCAGCTTCGTCCACCTTGTCAACCGAAGCAGTCTCCGTTGTAGAGGTAGCGGACTTGGCAGTCCCTTGCTCAGGACCAGTCAGCGACGCGACCGGGTTGGATCCACTGGCAGCGTCCTTCACTTGAAGAGTGTTCACACCTTCACTCGCCTCCGTGTCTTCCATCACCATGTCTACCGCGGAATCTTCAGGAGCTGGACTCGGCTGAGGCACCTGCTCAACTTCCAGCAGCTCGCTCAAGCTGCCCGACGCTGCTTGCATGTCTACATCCTTGCCTTGGACTGGGACTGGTGATGCTGTCGCTTTGGCCTCTGCAGCAGGCTTCTGTTGCTGCGCGTTCGCGTCCGCGCAACCACCGTCGGCTTCTTCAGTGTGCTGCTTGTGCTCACTGCTCTGCGTTAGCTCTTCGGCAGCACCCAGCTCATTCGATGGAGACCTGGGCTTTGCTTCTTCCTTGGGCGACCGGATCTCCTTGCCTGAAGTCCCCTGCTCGAGCGCAGGACGGGCAGTAATCTCCAATGATTTGACGGGGTCAGGTTGAGCCTGCAGCTCGTCGTCATCCAGCATTGCCACATCTTCTGCAGGAACACTGGCCGCTGTCTCTTGAGCCGTCGGAGCATCACTGCCCCTGGTCTCCCCAGCGATCGCAGTAGCAGGTTTCTCTTCGAGACTCTCGGCCTCCTGCTTGTCGTTCCCGCCATGAGCGTCTCTAGTCACTTCAACAGGAGGCGAAGCAGGCAGCGCAGCAATCGGCACCGCCGCCGAGGCCACCTGTTGCGGTTTGTCCCCGTTCTCCGACGCCACGGACTGTCCAGCAGCGTCTTCCTTTGCGTGAGGGCGCGTCGCACTCTCCGTCTCCTCCGTCGCCTCTTCAACCGGTGGCATGAGCTGCACCAGATCAATCTCGCCCGCCTCTTTCGTGTCATCTTCGTCCATGTGCATGGAGGCCGCGAGGGCCGTTGTGGCTGCTGCGGCTGCTGCTGTCGCCGCGACTGAGACCTCCTGCGACGCAGCTGGCTTGGTGTCCCTTGTGACGTCCGATCTCGTGTCCGAAGACTCCTGTGTCTTGTCCTCAGAGGCCACTGCGCCTTCCTCGTCGAGCAGCTGCGGCTCCTTCGCCGCAACGCGACTGCTTTGCGCGCCAGGACGAGGCGGGAGCGCGCTGGAGTTCGTCAGGACGTCGCGTCTGGCCCTGCTGTCCGCCGCCGCGTCCCGCTCCGCGCTTCCGGCGTCGCTGGGCGTCCCTACGGAGCGGTCGCTCTCGGTCACGAGCCCCTCGTCGGGTTTCTCCTCGCCTTCCTCCGCGCTGGCCGACGGCTCACTGTCCCGATAGAAATCCGACGACAGGCTGGCCGTGCGCACGAGCGACGTGGACCGGAGGCCGCCCAGCCCGCGCTGTCGACCGCGGCCGCGGTGCTCACGCTCTCGCTGCTCGCGAATCTGTCGGTCGCGGAAACTGCCGCTCACGGGCGCGTTGCCGTCGCTGCTGCCGCGGTCTCGGCTCTCGGAGCGCCTGCGGCCCATGACGCCAGACTTGCCGTAGCCAGGCGCGAAGCGAGACGGCTCCTTGGAGAAGAAGCGGTTGCCACGTGGGAAGCCCTGGTAGCGTCCGCGTGCGCCGGCTCGAGGCCGGCCGTCGCGCTCTCGTCCACGCTGTCTGCCTTCGAAGCCCCCGCCGCGTCCGCCGCGCCCTGGCGCGTACTGGCTCACTCCGCCCCCGCGGCCGCCACGCTCCCAGTTGGCAAACGTGCGGTGGCCATGGGGCGAGAAGGAGCGCGAGCGAGAGCGCGAGCGGGACCGTGGCGAGCGCGGGGACCGAGGCGAGCGTGGGGGCGGCGACCTGGAGCGCGAGCGCGTGCGCTGCGACGCACGCGATGGTGAGCGCGACACGGAGCGGCCTCGAGAGCGCGAGAAGACGCGCTCGCGCGCGTACGGCGGGCCGGCGCCTTCAAAGCCGTGCGGGGGCAACTGCTGGCGCTTGAAGTAGCCGCGCCCGCCGCCGTGCGGGCGCGCGAAGCGGCCTCGAGGTGGCGACGTTCCTCGCCACTGCGGCGCGGCGGGTCCGCCGGCCTGTGGACTGCCTCGCGCGCCCGTCTGCGGCCTGTCGCCCGCCGCCTTGAGCTGCACGATCCGCGTCTTGGCCGCCGCTTCGCCGGGCTCGGGCCGCGCCCGGGCCGCGTCCTCGGCCATGGCGACGCGCTGTGCTGGTGGGTGGCCGTGTGGCGCCTGCGTGGGCGGCCTGCGCGCCTCTGGGGGCGTCTCTGGGTGCTGCTACACGCCGGCGCGAGCCTTCGTTGCTAGTGGCGCCTTGCGCCTTGGTGCTGCTTGCGTGCGGAATGCCCGAATGCCGCACTGCCGCCTGGGGGGTTGGCCGAGTGGGGGCGGCGCCACTTTATCCGGACAACGTCCAAGATAGCATACTGGAACGCAGTGAATGCGCCTGGTTGTCCGGATTAGCGAGCTCCGCGTCCGGACCATCCGGATGCGTATCCGGATGCTCCGCCCCCCGCCTCTTCTTGCGGCCGGACGCCCCGGCTATGGCCGCGCGCGCCTTCTCCAGTCAGTGGCCCAATTGGCGCGGGCCACGTGAGGGCGTCAAGTGCCAAAAGATGGTGCGATCCGACCCGGACTGGGGCACACGTTGAGGGAGAGCGTACCGCATGCCACACAAGCTGCAGCTCCCTGCCAATCGCTCTTTCCGAGAGTTTAAATCCTCGGCCGTTTGTAGTTCAGCAGCTAAGTGTACAGTCAAGCCTCTTGTTTTGCCCATGCCACATTACTATCGATCCACCTTGTGGCCGACTCCTTCCGCGGGTGCACAACACTTGGTTTTACCGACCTCTCAGTCGGTGCCATCCTTCATCCCCGCACAACTACTCGTTTAACGTCGGTATCTGCAGGCGGCACTACCAGAGCTCGTCTGTCTCGACGCTTGAGATCCGCTCGCCGCCCACTCGCCTTCCAGGCCTACGGCCCATTACCGCCCTTTGTGCGACCAGCAAGCGAGCGACAAGATGGCGCTGGCGCGCGCGCTCGAGCCGGAGCTGGTGCTGTGCGGGCGCTGTCTGCAGCGCGAGGAGCTGGCCAGTCGCTGGCAGCCGCTGCGCAGCGCCGCGGACGGAGACGCGCTGCTGGTGCGCGAGGTGTGCGTGCGGCCGCGCTGTCCGGAGCTGCAGGTGCGCGGCCACCTGTGCGTCACGCACGTGCTGGAGCTGGAGCTGGCCTGGCAGGGCCACTACGCCGTGCGCGCGTGCCACGGCTGCCGCGTGGGCGCGCTGCAGCTCTACGCGGAGCGCCAGGACGTCTGGTTCATCCTGGCAGCCAGCGATCTCAGCCGCCAGGCGCGCGCCGTGGAGAGAAAGCACCCGAGCGGCTCGTCGCCTGCGTCCCCCGTGGTGGCCAGGCCCACGGCCCGGCGCGCCAAGCCGAAGCGCGCGCTCGGTAAGCGGCCGCGGCGCTCGGGTCGGTTCCGCAACCAGCACATGCAGAAGGAGCAGCTGCAGGCCTGGGAGTTCAGTCTGGGCAATGTGCCCGTGGCGAAGGCCAAGCACCTGTGGCAGGACAACGAGACGCGTCTCGAGATGGAGAGGGACCCGGCCGCCTACCACGCGGCCCGACGCGCGCCCGTCAAGAAGACGCCCGACCCGGCGGCGCGCCCCGAGCCACGCGAGGTCTTTTGCGCCTCGCAGGGCTGCAGACGGTTCGCCAAGACGGGCGACCTCTGCCGCTTCCACTCGCTCTTGCCGCTCGTGTTCGGGCCGCCAGCCAGCAGCGACAAGACCAGCTCGACGGCCAAGTAACGCGCAGCCACCAGCGGAAAAGGACGCGCGCCCGATTAACTTATGACTCGAGGTTGGAGCGCGACGCCGGGCGAGACGCAAGTCGCGAGGCTCGCCGACAACTTGTCGGCCCGCAGGAGCACGCAGAGATCTCGAGCAGCGACAGACAGAGCCAACGGCCCGGCGTGGAGCTGTGCGGTAGTAGTAATGGCCACTCGCATTCCCTTCCCGAGCTGAGCCATGTGGCTCCCACGTGCACGTCGAGCCGTCTGCCGTCTGCCGTCGGAGATGACACCGTCGCTGTCGTCCGACTCGGTCGCTTGACCTGTTGCCTGCCAGCTGGGCGTGCGGCTCGCGGCTGTCGGGCGCGACTGCGCGCGTCCAAGACAGACGCGAGCAGCAGCAGGCGCGGGGGCCGACACTGCGGCAGCCCGCGTCTTGCACCCGGAGCCGCCCGCGCCAGTCCACACCGCGACTCGGCGCAGCGTGGAGCATGTGGAGCATGTGGAGCTCTTGGGGCACAGCGCAAATGGGTGCACTTGCCCGCGTCCCAAGAGTAGATCTCCCTGTCAAACCCGATCGTATTGCAGCTAGCAGACTGGCCTCCACACCGATACATTGCCGTGCTGGGCGACCGCGTGCCAGAACCTGTCAATATGAATAGCCTTTCTATGTGTGATACGTAGAGACCTGTTCGCGATTCGCAGCATCACCAGGCCCGGCGCTCCACGCGCTGTTCGGAATTGGCAGTGGTCGCCAGCAGTGGCGCCCGCCCCGTTACCACGTATCTGACATTGCCGTTAAGACCTGGCCCGGCCCCCAAGAGCTCTTCTTGGGCGGAAGCGGCAAGTAGGCGGCAAGCAGGCGGCAAGCGTGCGGCACGAAGGCGGCGCGAGACGGCGGCAGCGAGCGCCCCGAGAGCAGCAGAGCCCCCGAGAGGCGCATCAGCGGCCGCGGCGGTCCCGCAGAGCTCGCGGTGTCCATGGAGCTGGCGTGGGGCCCGCTCAAGGAGGAGGCCAACGGGCTGGCGGCCGACATTGGCCCCTCGGGCCGCGAGCACCATTCGCTGCGCAAGAGCGGCGAGGCGTGGCAGGCCATGCGCGCGCAGGGCGTGCCACCCGAGCACCGCGAGTGGGTCTGGCCCATCCTGCTGCACGAGCAGGCACGGCGCGCCGCGTTTCCCCCCCGTCTGTGGCCGCGCGGGACGAGCGATTGACCGTGCGTTCGGACGCTTTGTATGGACGTGTGTGCTGCCGTGTAGAGCCAGAAGCTGCGGCGACGCAGCGGCGCCGACGCGAGCTACAACCAGCTGCTGGAGGCGCTGCGCCAGGAGCTCCAGGACGAGGCGGACAGCTCGCTGGAGCAGGCGCAGGAGGTGGCCATGGAGCGCTTCGAGCACCTGAACCCGTTCCAGGAGCGCAAGATCAAGCGCATCCTGCTGGCCTACGCCAAGTCCAAGGACGGCGCCTTCTACTACTCTCACGGCATGGTGGAGACGTGCGTGGTGCTCAGCACCTTCCTCGTCGAGGAGGACGCCTTCTGGAGCTTTCGCCTGCTGCTGGACGCGCTGCTGCCAAAGTACTTTGACGAGTCCGTCGTGGACTTCCACACGGACTGCCTCGTGCTGCAGGAGCTGCTGCACGCGCGCGACCCGGCGCTGAGCGCGCACCTGGCCGCGCTGGGCGTGTCCATCCAGCTGCTCTGCACCAAGTGGTTCTTCTCCTTCTTCGCCGAGTCCATGCCCTTCGACGTCGTCTGCCGGCTCTACGACGTCCTCTTCGTGGACGTCTGCGCGCGCCGCGAGCGCGCCAAGGCCAAGGTCATCTTCTCCACGTCGCTGGCCGTGCTGCTCTACCTCAGCTCGGCGCTCGTGGCCGTGCAGGACCCGAGCGTCGTGCTGGAGCTCCTGGCCGAGTTCTGCTGGACGACGCTCTCGGAGTACTCGGTGGCCGAGTCCTTCCTCGACCTCCTCGTCTTCCTGCACGACCAGCTGGACGACGACGAGCTCGAGGCGCTGCGGATCAAGTACCGCGCGCAGCTCGCGCAGGAGGAGGAGCAGCGCAAGTCGCTGCAGCGCCAACTGCAGCGCCAAGCGTCCACGTCGTCCAGCAAGAAGCTCAAACGCAGCCAACACGCGGCGGAAGCCGAGCCGTCGCAGTCGCAAGAGCCGCGGAAGGGCCGCATCCAGAGCATGAAGTTGCTCATCCAGTGGCGCAAGCACATGGAGGGCGACGGCGCGGGCCCCGCTAGGAGCCGAAACAACAGCGCGCGCAGCCTCGACGGCGGAGCAGCAGCGACGGAGCGGAGGGCGACGCGAAGGTCTCGAGGCAGCAAGCACCGCCATCGGCAGGAGAGCGTGGCGTCCCGAGACAGCGACGACGGGAGTCGAGACGCAGGCGAGACGGCCGACCTGGAGATGGCCACGACGCCGTCCGAGAAGGAGATGCTGGCCCGCGTGTACCAGGGCATCAACCGCATCAACCGGCGCCGGTCGCGCACGTCCTCCATGCGGAGCTTCTCGCTCCGGAGCACCGACGGCACGGGCAGCAGCTCGCAGCCGCCCGCGCTGCTCTCGAGCCGCAGCTTCTCGCTGTCCAACTCGATCCTGAGCGCCACGTCCTCCGTCTCGGCCAAGGACGGCGAGACCCAAGCTGGGACGGGCGACGACGAGGCCTGCGCCACGGAACAGGAGCAGGAGGAAGACGAAGGCGCCTTGTGGGAGCGACTGCGCGTGGCAGGCACGCCTGACGCCGTGGTGCGCCACAGCATGGGCGGCGTGCCCGACGAGCACCGCGTGTGGGTGTGGCCCGTGCTCATGAACCAGCTCCCGAGGCCGTCCGATCTGCCGCAGCACCTCGCGGCCAGGGCGGACGAGGACGCGGAGCCGCTGCTGGACCGCGAGGTCGCCAAGTCGATCGAGAACGACATTTCCCGCACGCGCAACCTCAAGGAGGACCAGGCGGAGGCCATGCGCCGTGTGCTGACGTCGTTTGCCAACCGCAATCGCCGCGTGGGCTACTGCCAAGGCATGAACGAGATCCTCGTGGTGCTGCTGCAGTACCTGGACGAGGACGAGGCGCTGGCCGCGCTCGTGCTGCTCATCGAGGGGCTGCTGCCGGCCTACCACGTGGACTCGATGATTGGGCTGCACACGGACTGCGCCGTGATGAACACGCTGCTGCGGCAGAACGACCCGGAGCTGCACGCGCACCTGCACGAGCTGGGGCTCAACATGGAGATCCTGTGCACCAAGTGGCTCGTGACGTGCTTCCTCACGTCGCTGCCGGCCTTCTGCGGGCTCAAGGTGCTGGACATGCTGCTCGCGCGCGCCAAGGAGAAGCAGTGCGCGTCTCGCGTGCTGCTGGGCGTCGGCATGTCCATCTTCTTCACGCTGCGCGACATTCTGCTAGAGGCCAAGGACGCCGGCGAGGTGCTGCTGGCCGTGAACGAGTACTTTGCGCGCGAGATGGCCAAGACGACGGCCGAGATGGACAAGTTCCTGGGCTTCTGCCTCGCCATCACGCGCCAGCTCGAGCCGGCCATCGTGGACGAGTTCCGCGCCGTGCACAAGGACGAGGTCATGGAGCGCTTCGCCGCCTTTGAGGCCAAGAAGATCGAGATGCGGCAGCAGCTCGAGGAGGCCAAAGCCAAGCAGCGCAAGGCCACGAGCGCGCCGCCGTCGCCGTCCAAGCCCGAGCGGCTCTCCACGCTCTCGGCCTCGGGCGCGTCGTCAGCCAAGCATGGCGGCCGCACGCGCAAGTCCACGCTCACGTCGTACATTAGCAACCCGCTCCGCACGGGCGCGAGCAGCAGCAGCGGCAAGACGACGACGACGACCGGCTCCGGGGACGAGAAGGAGAGTCGCAAGGGCATGCAGCGGTACCAGCGGCTGGACGTGCTGGACGCGAACCGCAGCTTCTCGGAGGACCTGGAGAAGATGGAGGACCAGCTGGAGGACCTGGGCAACCTCTTCCTGCGCGGCAAGATCGACGAGAAGGAGCACTCGTGCATCCGCGCGCAGATCGTGCGCAAGTGGTGCAAGGGCATGAACTCGCCGCAGTCGGCCATGGTGCGCGTGCGCGCGGTCAAGCACACGTACGGAGGCGACGCGCGCGGGTCCTTTTCCGCCTACGCCCCGGCCTGTCTCGGCGGCGAGAGCGAGCTGGGCGACGGCGACGGCGACGGCGGGGGCAAGAAAGGCGGCACCTCGCTCTACGGCCGCATGAAGAAGGCGCAGAAGAGCGCGCTGGCCATCTTTCGAGCCACCTTTGACTGACGCAGGCCCCAGGCAGGCCCCAGGCGACGTCGCGGGCCCGGAGGACGCGAGGAAGGCGCCCTATAGATAGGGGGAAGCAGGCGGCATGGCGAGGCTGCGGGCGAAGCGCATGGGGCCATGGGAGGCAGGGAGCGCGCGTCTGCGCTCGCTATTAATATGGCCGCGGCCGTGACCCGCGCGGCCAGCTCCGCTCCGCTCCGCTCGGCGTGGCGTGGGTTGGCGTGGCGCTCCAGTCTCGCGGCGACACCAGACGGCGACAGCGAGGACTCGCGCGCACGCTCACGTTTCAAGCGGGAGAAGACGCTGGCGAGCGGCTCCAGCCCGTGGAGAAAGGACTCGAGGCTCGCAGCTTGGAGCTTGGAGCTTGGAGCTCTGCAGTGCGTGTCGGGCCGAGCAGAGGAGACGCAAGCGTGGCTGGGGGCTCGCGGTGGATGCAGTCGTGCTCTGGCCCGGCGCTGGAGGACGCTTTCCTGGAAGAGCTGCTCTTGTCGGACGGCTCGAGCTCCGGAGCCCGAGCCAGTGGGAGCCCCGCGTGGGCGCCTTGTCCACCAGCGTCTCGCGGCGTCGCCATGGACGCCGCACGCCAGCGACGCGGAGGAGCTCGCGTCCTCAAGAAGAAAACCAAGACGCCCAAGGTGCCGGACTACCCTCTGCACTCGCCGTCCACGCTGGTGCGCCAGGCGCTCTTCCCCAGCGGGCCCGGGTCGTATCCGAGCCTCACGACGCCTCTGCATGCGCCACAGCAGAGTCGTCGACAGCGCGAGCAGCAGCAGCGCGTCGCCACGACGACGCAGCACGGGGACGTGAGCCACGCGCAGCAGCAGCAGCAGCAGCAGCAGCACAAGCGACGCGAGATGGGCTGGAACCTGTCCTTCCCGGCCGAGTACGTGCGTCCGAACGGTGGCCACCAGGACTACCAGCAGACGCTGGCCTACTACGATGACCTACAGCAGCGTCAGGCGCTCGAGGCGGCCCGTGCGCCCGGAGCGCCGGCCTTGGGGTCTCCTGCGCGGCCGCCATGCGTCGGCCGCGGCCATTTCCAGCGCTCCAGCAGCTTCCTGGACGCCACGTCCACCGCCACGACGCGCGGCGTGGCGGAAGTGGGCTCGGCGCAGACGGAGGAGGAGCGCACGCTGCTCCAGCACGTGATGCTGCGCGAAGGGCTGCTGGCCAAGTTGCACGGCGTGGTGCGCTCGGCCATGCCGGCTCCGCGGCTGCTGCAGCCGCACGCGGAGCCCACGCAGCGGCGCTTTGACGTGTCCAAGGGCACGGAGCTGCTCCACCTGCTGCTGCAGCTGCGCGACGTCGGCGTGACGGTCATGCGCAGCATCCTGCGCTGGCACGAGCTGCGCGTGCGCCTGGCGCCGCTGGCGCCGCTGGCGCCGTTCCGCTTCGAGAACCGGAACTACTGCGCCAAGATGCTCAAGGACCTCGACTTCCTGGGCGCCATCACGTCGCTGGGCGCCGTGCTGGGCGTGGACCCGGCCACGATGCAGCAGAACCCGTTCATGATGCCGTCGCCCGTCGCGGCGCGCGACTTTGGCGAGCTGCACGCGCTGCCGTGGCGCGAGCTGCGGCTCTTCCAGGCGTCGGAGGAGCCGGCGCAGCGCGTGGCCGAGGCGGAACAGTACCTCGTCTGGTGCCTCGTGAACCTGCCGGACGCACCAGTGGGCGCGGCCACAGCCGCGTCGGGCTCGCTGACTCCTCTAGCCGCGTCGCCAGTGCGTGGGAAGGCCGGCACGCCGTCGGCCGCGGCGCTGCAGCAGCGGGAGCAGCAGCGCAAGAGGCCGTGGCAGCAGCGCGCCGAGCAGCAGTTGGCGCTGCTGGCCATGCCGCTGGAGGCGCGCGTGGGCCCGACGTACGTGATGGACTCGTCCCGCATGCTGCAGCGCCAGGGCGTCTTGCCGTCGCTGTCGCAGTCGCCGCCCAAGACGCTCACGGAGCTCATGCGCAGCGTGCACCACGCACGCGCACGCGGACGCGGACGCGACTCGGAGCAGCAAGACGACGACGACGGCGGCGGCGGCGGCGGGAGCAACAGCGGCAGCGGCAGCGGCAGCGGCAGCGGCTTGTTCCTGCACGCGCAATGGGACGGCGACGTCTTCTCCACGGACGCGGCGGAGCTGGAGGCGCTGGGCGCACACGAGGCGCCGCCGCATCACATGGTGACGCTCGTGGCCGCCAGCGTGCTCATCCTGCTGAGTCCGGCCGACCGGCTGCCCAAGGACCTGTCGTGGCGCTCGTGCCAGCGGATGCTGCGGCACGGCGCGCGGCTGCTGGACCGACTGCGCGGCTTGGACGTGGCCGCCGTGCCGCGCTTCAAGTGGAAGGCGCTGCTGCCTTTCCTGCAGAACGCGCACTTCCAGCCGCGCTTCCTGGGCCGCTGGTCCAGCGCCGCCAGCAGTCTCTGCGCCTGGGTCTTTGCCGTGCTCGGGGCTGCCCAACAGCAGGACTGCGAGCGACTCGGACTGCACGCCAGCGGGGCAGGCGGAGGCGGAGACGAGGACCGACTCGTGCTGCTCAGTGAGCTCGAGGTGGACGCTCTGGCTCTGCCGACAGCACGCGGTCCGCCATCGTGGGCGGACGAGCTCGAGGAGGCCGAGCTGCAGCAGCCGCCGCGGCCCAAGAGCGGCAAGCACGTGCGGATTGGCAGCGCGGAAGTGCTCTTCGTCAACGAGAAGCAGCCCGTGGCCAGCACGACGCCGCGGCACGGCTCGCGGCCGTCCTCACGACGAGGCGAGAGCCCCGCGAGGAGCGGGAGGACGACGAGTCCCCCCGCGCTGGCGGGCGAGGCCGCGAGCAGCGCGTTGCTACGCACGAGCCCCTGGACGTTCAACGGCGTGACGTACTTTGTGTCCTTCTTCCTGGAGGAGGAGCGGCCGCGGCGGACCGGGACGCGCGAGGCGGGAGCAGACGGAGGGCGGCGACGACTGGCCATCAAGATGTACGAGCCCATGAGCTCCGTCGAGTCGCAGATGCACGTGGACGCCGAAGACCTGCGCCAGGACTTTGGGGAAGAGGCCCTCGCGGCCTTCCGGAGCGGCCGATTCCGCGCGCTTTGTGACCTCATGCTGGGTCAGTTGGACAGGATGATGGGCGGAGAGGAGACGACGGAGGACACTGCTCTGCCGCCACCGACGCCGCCAGCGGACGAGCGCGACGGCAGGAAGACGCTCTCCCCGGTGGAGGAGACGGGCAAGCAGCAGGCGAGTGCGCTGGATCTGCTGCTGGAGGACGCCGGAGGACACTCGAGTGCCCCGCCGCAGCCGTCGGAGGAGCTGGAGGCGTCCGTGCTGAGGATCCAATGCGCCGCTCGGCAGCAGCAGGCGCGACGGAAGGTGGACTCGCGTCGCTCGGAGCAGCAGCGAGCAGGTGGCCGACCGACGAGCGGGTACCACGAGCCGTGGCCACAGGAGCTGGAGGCCTCGGCGCTCAAGATCCAGTGCGCGACTCGACAGCAGCAGGCGCGTCGGAAGGTGAGCGCCATCCGCGAAGAGCATGAGCGTGAGCGTGAGCGTGAGCGTGAGCGTGAGCGTGATCGTGATCGTGAGCATGAGCGACTAGCGACGCGGCTGGTGGTCAGCGGGTACCAGGAGCAGCGGCCGGAGGAGCTGGAGGCGTCCGTGCTGCGGATCCAGTGCGCGGCTCGGCAGCAGCAGGCGCGCCGCAAGATGAGCTGTCTGCGCGAGGAGCAAGAACAGCAGCAGCAGCTGCCGGCGCGTGCAGCCTCGAGCGGACGCTACGAGAGCGAGTTGGAGAGCGAGGCAGAGCCGCGTGCTGGGCGGCCCGGGACCGTCGGGAGCTACGCCTCGGAGCAGTTCGAAGACGACTTTGAAGTCGACGAGGACGAGAGCGCAGCGTGAGGGCGAGAGCGAGAAGAGCGAGGGAGCAGGAGGCGGAAGGAGGCCGACCGAGGAGGACGACCGAGGAGGACGAGGCCGCGGACCCGAGGCCAGGCCGACAATATGTTGACTTAAACGGGAGGATGGGTGCATGACCCCCCCAACGGCGCTCGCTGATTGGCTGAGCAACAGTCGTTTGTTTAACTTCAGGCTGCCAGCGGATTCTGAGCGGTACATGCAGGCGACGTGTATCTCGCCACCACGCGCAGACCCGCCGCGCCGCCGCGCCGCCGCCCCACGCTGGTGTGAGCGGTGCTAGAACTCGTGCTCCACCAACACCGGGCTCAGTCTCGGCGCTCTAGCACAAGTTGGCGTACCGCTAGCCTCATTCCCAGGCAACTTTGGCCGAAGCCGCCGAGATGAACTTAGTCGGGAGGGGAAGGTGCTCACTCCATCCGTTACACACGCAGTCGGTGGCAGTAGCCGTCACTTGATGCCACTCAAAAGCGTCGAAAGCTACAAAGCGTCATCCGCAGCCTGAGCGACGGCCATGAGCAGCTCCGCCGCGCCCCACCAGACACCCACGGCCACGACGGCGACGCCACCGCTGCAGCAGAAGACCCAGCCGCCGCTGCAGCCTCCTGTGCGCGTGCTGGGCGTGATTGGTGGCTCCAGCCTCTTCCACGCCACGTCCTTCTCGTCTGGACTGGTG